>CM030358.1:329430814-329704423 GCA_017893485.1 Hemerocallis citrina
ATATTTCATTTTTTTTCCTCTTCGATCAGCTATGCAGTAGAAAAGGAGAAGAAACAATTTGACTCTTTAAATTTGAGTACTTGTTTTTCTGTAACTAAAGAATGAGTGTCAATACTTTACAGTTGCAAAATGCATATTCTTGATGGTGCAGTATGCCAAAGGCCTCGCAATTACAGGTTGGCCCAAAAGAACCCTACTATGAAGAGTTGATTTACTAAGAGAACTAATATTTAGAACATGTTCTAATACTGTAGTTGGCTTCTCATGATCAAGGAAATCATAGATTAGAAGTACAAAACTAAACTACAGATAGCAGGGGAAGGTGAAGGAGAAAGCTAAAAAAAATGTCCGATGGATTACAACAAGATAATTTAACCAAAACTGAAGATCAACCAAAACTGAGATCAACCAGAACAGAAGATCAACCAGAACAGAAGATCAACCAAAACTGACACTAAAACTGAGATCAACCAAAACTGAAGATCAACCAAACTGAGATCAACCACAAATGAAGAGTGAGTATATAATCATTCCAAGTTAATGTACATTCTAACTGAAATGTAATCAAAACTGAGATCAAACTGAAATCAAGCAAAACTGAGCTCAAAATGAAATGCCAACAAAATTTTCACAAATTTCATATTCATTCTAAGTTCAAGTACACATAAATTTTTGATTAAGAGCGTACACATTCTAAGTTCACAAATTCCCTACTCATTCTAGGTTCAAGTAAACATGAGATGCGGCTGCTTTTCTGCTTCAGCTGTGGATGCTGTTGCATGAGCTGCGGCTGCTGATTCTGTAGCTGCTGATGCTGTTTCCACTCTGCATTTACAAAATGAGTTTACAGGTTAATTCCACAACATAAACACAGAAGAAGATTTCACAATAACATGAATACTGAAAATAAAGTAGACTCATAAACAACATAGCTTATTATGAGTGAATTGTTATGCCATGCCCAATAGCTTTGAATCAACCACAAGTGTATCAAATGCATACAAATTGAGAAGCACTATAGCTGCATTATCATGCCATGCCTAATAGCTGCTGCCCAATTTGTAGTACCCCACCTCCACTAAGGATCTACAATGAAGGGACTAATGTAATCAAAACTCAATCAAAACTCTTCATTTGTGGTTGATCTCAGTTTTGGTCTCAGTTTTGATTGATCTTCAGTTTTGGTTGATCTCAGTTTTGGTCTCAGTTTTGGTTGATCCATACTATGCTGTTTTGGTTGGTCCAAATCAGTTTTCATGTTGATTCTTGTGATTATACGTTGACGATATGATTATATGTTTGATACCCAATGAAGTACTCTCTCCAAAAAAAAAAACAAACAATCTTATGATTATATGTTTGATAATCAAAATCCAACCTTATGTTGGGAAATAAACCAAAAAAAGAGTTGAATAAGTCCCTTCATTGCATATCATAAACTCAGCTGTCGAAAGCTAATGAACAACAACAAAAACAGCTCAACCTAGGAACCAAACTGAAACAGACTGAACATTCATTCAGCCAACATAATCACCCGTAAAAAGTGATGCACATAATTATACTTGTGATGGTAGGTTGGGGAGACACATAATTGAATTTGATCATCTGGACTATTCATCACTGCCTACGAACATAACAACAGGAAAAAAAAATACAAAAGGACTAAATTTAAAACATAACAGTGAATAAAACACTTCCCTTAGTTCATTGTATCCGTAGTGTCATCGGAATTTTGCTCACTAGAGGAATCCACTTCTTGTGCATTGAACGCACTAAACAAAAAAAAAAGTTAACATAAACATAGTCACAAACAACATCCAAATTTAAAGAATTAATATGAAAGTTCAGATACTTAAACATACTATACCTATCAAGCTTCTTTGGGCAAGTTCTCGCATCGTGGCCTTGTCCCCGTAAACTGCAACAATTGCACTTTCTTGGTTTACCTCTAGTTTTCTCTCGCATTGGCTTCAACCGCTTTCCACTTGGTCTTTCCTTAGTTTTGCACTGGCTTGGCTCTTCAACGGAAACTTGAGATAATAGCAAGTCCTTCCCCATAAGGTCGTGTTCCAATACCTTTGGCTACTCCACTACCTTGAGGTTGCGTAGGAACAAAGCCTTCAATACACTTGAGCATATTTTCACGCATGAACGCGTAACCTTCATCGGAAGCTAATCCAATTTCAACAAATTGTTTTGCTAAATTACTCAACTCACAATAGCGGGATGCAAAATTCTTGCCATTGCCTTCATCAATGCCTCTAATATTTGTGAAGGTGTAGTTTCTTCGCGTGACCATCTCTGTAAAATATATTGTTGCGGGAGTTCATTACAATTTGAGTACTTAAGAAAAGCCAGAAGATGCTTGTAAGGGATGCCCGTAAATTCAAACATGTAGCATGAACAACTACCAAACAAAGTTCCCTTGTCATAAGTAATAATGGTCTCATTTTCAACTCTACCACACAACCTCACTGGGTGATAAGAATTTGCAGCATTTTCATGATCTTCCACCAAACTCACATTATATAAGAGGCTTGATTTGAGTTGCTTTTGGAAGTCATAGAACATTACCAAAGTGTACACTTGGACCATTTGTTCCTCCATGTACCATTCGGTCTTCAATTTAGGTTTTTTCTCAAGTGTACGGAGATTTTCTTTAAGTTCTTGTTCTCTTTGTTTTCCAATTACTCCCTCAAAGTTTACGGCAAATTCTAGAAGTGAGTACTTCTTTTGAGTATGCTTCTTTAACAAAGAATTCATTGTCTCACTTCTTTGGCTACTTGACATGCCAGCCCAAAAGTGAGGCCTATGTTAAACGGGGGCCCATTTCTCACGAATTTCAAAGTTATCATTCAACCATTTATTATTTTCCGCTCCATATTCAATCATCAATGACTTCCATTTTTCTTCAAAAGAAATTATGTTATAAGAATTTCAAATAATATCTTTAAAAGCTTCCATAAAGTCAACATTTTGAATCAATTGAGGCACCTCTCCGGAGATCTTATCTAAAATATGCCATACACAATACCAATGACGAATTTGAGGAAAAACTTGTTTTATTGCAGCACCTATACCGCGTCTTGATCGTTATAATGCCAAGTGGAGCATGTTTCATGACTCCTAACCATTTTTCAAATAACCAAACAAAAGAGGCAGCTGTTTCATTTGGAATCAAGCTACAACCCAGAAAAACTGACTGCCAATGATGGTTTATTCCAACCAATAGTACAAATAGCATTCCATAGCGATTTGTACTATGTGTTGCATCAAAAGAAACTACATCACCAAACTCTTCATAATTCATCCGAGCAATTTCATCCACCCATATACAATGAGACAATCTACCACACTCATCTTGCTCGAATGCATAAAAAATTGAAGGATCTTTTTCCTTTTGCCATTGATAAAAGTCAATCAACATTTGGCCATCGTGTCCCTTCGTCGACTCCCTCAAGTCTCTTTCATGATTTCTAGCATCAGTTTCAGTAAATCCAACCTTATCATATCCCCCACTAGTATTTTCAAAAAAAATTATTTATTTGCATATAGGGATATTAGCAATCGAAAGTTGTTCCATTAATAGTTTATCTGAACTAGACACAACACGATTTTGTGGCAACAAATATCGTCTACCCGGTGAGGTGAAAGAATGATTGTGTACTTCATGAAATGAATAAAATGACCATGAATTTGCAACTTTGTTTAATTTCACATGCACAAGAGCATTGCAAGAAGTTCTAGATGTAGTTCCCTTCCTAACATCATTATTCTTACTTTTCGACACCTCCGCTTTATTACAAAGAAAAGTCTTGTCCAGTACTTCACCATCCTTGAATTTTTGACCTTTCTTACGCATTTGAAACCCACCACATTTCGCATAACTATCATAAAAATGTTTGGCTTCTACAAGCGTATCAAATGTCATACCTAGCTTTGGCATTAGATGGTCGTCAATGATGGGTGTAAAATCACCTTCATGTACCGACAAAAAATTTTCACCGAGTTGTGATCAACCTTCCCCACTCTCCATACCTATTAAAAATTAGCAATATATAATAAAATTTCAATAAATGAACCATAAATACATGTATAAATTTTCAGATATTGAACATGATTTGAACCCTACTATGAACAGAATGCTTTTATCCCTGCAATCTTGAACTACAAGTGAAAAACATTCTCAGCTCACAAAAGATTGCTTTTTTTTCCCGAAGTCGAAATCTCAGTTGAAAATTTTTCCACACAAAAACTTTCAATGAAAATGACTCTCATCTCACTAAAACATCTTGTTTTAATCAAAGAAGAAGGTGAAGAAAAAATAAACCTGAATCCGTCAAGAGATTGTTTCGAATTCTGGAGGTAGAATTTTGGAGCAAACTCGCATGCAGATAGCAGCGGCGTGGGGTACTGTAACACTCCAAAAAAAATTTTTTGAAACTAAGCCTCCAAATTCAATTCTTTCAATTTCTATATCACTTTAAATATAAACTAGAAAGTTATATTTGAAGGAAAATTTTGGCAGAGTTTCCCCTGTAAATTTTGCCCCGAAACACAAATAGCTTACGGAATTCTGCTCAAAATTCCGTAGCTCACAATACACACAATAATTTCACGGGCTCCCCAGGCCAAAATGAGCAGAAACATACAGGCAATATAATATAATGCTCTGGGGGCCAAACTCATAACGGATTATCAAATATCAAATAAAAACTATAAATTTCTTTGAAAAACGAGGTAAAAATTTAGAAAAATCCTTGTAAAACCTACCACAGAGCCCGGTACTCCACAACGAGATAGGTACGGGTCACATACATACCATACCACCCCACACTATACTCATCATCGTCATATACATGTTTATACATCCATAATACAATTTAGATCATAAATTTTACTATTCACACAATTAATTAGTACAAATTTTTAAAATAAAACTTCATCCTACCAATCCACGCCTCACCTCTGCAGTGATGAGAACCTGCAATAGTAGGGGATCTAAGGTAGTCCTCAGACTCTCCTAACCCCCTAAACACTAAGGGGTCAGCCATTTCTGGTGTGAGTATAGTTATTAATCTAATAACAAATTAAAATAGTATAAAGAAAATAATTTAAACTTACAAATACCAAGTTAAGATAATGCAACCAGAATCCTGAACACAACAACATCATCAATACGATGATATATCAAATACTTTGCCAATCCTGCATTCAACTATTTAATTATCCATAACTTCCCACATTTCAAAATATACTTCACATCAACCTCGTATATATATATATTCTTATTTTACATCCGCATAGTACGAATACACATACAATCCATTACTTTTTAATTTAAATTCTCTAACCCAAATATTCATTCTTCCACAAGTATCGTCATAATAGCATTATATGAATATAACTACATGATGTTATTACTCCTTTCATTAATAACCATTTATATGAATACAACTCATAATACAACATACTCTCTTAATAACCATTTTCATAACCAATCTCATAATACGGGTATTTATTTTATTATGCCCTATCAAGTATCACTTCTTACAAATGCTTCTATTCTCATAATACCACATTTATTCATGTCTTATGACGCAAATATAACATCTTATTGCTTATTGCAATGCTCTCACATCTCATCACATCATTAACACATTATTGATAGAATGCTTATACTCATTACAGCGAAAACTTCTTTTATAGCCCATTCCCATTTCATTATACCACTTTAGTAATTCTCATTCTTATAAGTAATATATCTCATCATCATTTTCACTTATATCTCAAGTCACCATTAATATCATTTCCATTCTCAACAATTTATACTCCACATCCCAAACATAGTTTGGGCAATAATATATCACACCCCAAAGCCGATAGCTTGGGTAATAATCACCGCACCACAAACACATAGTCTGGGTAATATCACATCACATCTCAAGCCGATAACTTGGTTATTAATTCACTTCAATTACTTTTTATCTTCACTTTACTTAATTCTTCATTTCCATTAATCATTACCACTATCATGCCAACTCACCCTGCGAATTATGCCAAGGCAGGTAGTTCCCACCATTTCTATAGAAATAGTGGGCAGGTAGTTCCTTGACACAATTCCAAGGTGTAACAACTCATATCATACTGTACTTTACTTTAATAATCATTGACATAATATAATTACTTCATACTGTTCATAGTAATACATGTGTCTTTTACTATTCAATTTTAAATTAACCACGTACTGCACTTATCACTTCTTTTCATACACTAACTCATAACTCGTTTTCCTTCACATTTACTTCATTCACAACTACTTTCTTTCTCATCCACAATTCACAATTCACTTTCTGTACTTTCACATTTTTATTAACACTTGTTATTTTATTAGTTTGTCGACCAGTGAGCCACAGTATCCCAACATACTGAAAGCCGACAGCCCAGTAAACACGCGGTCTGATACTCACACAGAGTCTTACTCGTCGAGGACTTCCTCCTAGCCGAACTAGCGAGGGAAAAACACCACGTCCTAGGTAAACTGGGTACTTCCTCCCAGCCGATAGCCAGGAGGGAAAAACCACGTCCCAGGTAAACTGGGTACTTCCTCGCGACGGCTGTCATCGAGGGAAAAACACCACGTCCCAGGTAAACTAGGTACTTCCTCCTAGCCGATAGCCAGGAGGGAAAAACCACGTCCCAGGTAAACTGGGTACTTCCTCGCGACAGCTGTCATCGAGGAAAACCGGGCCTCAAGCCGATAGCTTGGGCGATAAAATCCACTTACCCCAAACATAGTTTGGGTCCACTATTCCCAAGCCGGTCCTTGGGCGTTAGGAGGTCTAGCCCAAACCCCCAGGATTGCTGTAGGTACTGGTCAACAAAACCATCTATTATTAGCATTATTCATTTCATCTTTCCATCTTACTATGTTCCACAAAATTACACTTTTGAATTCAAGAATAGCTACCACCTTGATTTTCGTCACGTGTATTAATAACACATTTAATTAGCACTTATCATCTTATCTTTTATCTTGCATTTGATGCACATCTGATGTCCACGCTATAATTATCATCTTAGTATTTCACATATATACATACACCTAGTCATTTAACATATAAATCAACCTGTCATATTATTGCATATCACGAATGCACCACGTTAATTATTTTTCCATAACATCACCCATTATGAATACTATGCTATTTACTACTTCATTAAATCACATATAGGCATACACCAAGTTATATCATAAATAAAAGAATTATAAGGTGTTGGTCTGTATCGTAAGCGTATCAAAATATATAATTCATCACAGAATAATATCATATTCTTTCCCATTAATTCACTTCGAACATAATTACAATGTAAACATGTACCCAATTATTAGTTTCATCAACTATTGCATCACACGTCATAATCATCTATATATATATCACAAATACACACCACACATGCGGGTTTGCAGAAAAAGGGGGCCAAAATCACTTATTTCCTCTAATTAAATCTTATAATATCTAATTATGGCATACTAGCTCATACACCATGCTCCAGGTAATCATAATTACCTATAAGGGCCTATATGCCCCAAAACATGCACACAATATGCACGGGATAAAAATATGCATAAACAATCTAATATATTTAGTTTTTATACTTCAACACATCACAATAACCAATAATATAGATTTTATATACTTAAAATAGTCTTTTTCACAACATATCTTAAAAACCCATTTTAGATCCTTAAATATCCGTATTTTCAAAAAAAATTCACTTTTGACATAACTCCCACAAAATATATCAAAAGGCCACGAAATTCGGCCACAATATAAAATACTTATAAATACACATACTCACCAGACAGATCGAGCAAACGATATCCCACATTCGTCCTGTAGCCAGTCGAAGTTCGACTTTTTCCACCTAAATAGGAAATTATAGGATCGATTAGTTTAAAGCTCAAAACTCGACCTACGGACCTCCAAATTTGAATCCGTCTTCACCCACGCGTCACAAATGACATATGTAGGCGAGCTACAACAACGGATTTCAAATTCGAATCCCGATGCAAGAACACATATTGATCGGAGGCTTTCTAATAGGAAAATTTCCTATTTCCTAATTTCTTCAATCCCTTTGTCCTAATATCTCAAATTATGGTTAACAACAATAATGAGACTCATCTACCCCTCCGAATTCATCAAATTCTCACCTCTATATCACACGGGCATTTCACCGAACACCCGACGAGCACTTTTCACCTATAATTCATTTTACTCAATTTAATTGAGCTGGAAGCCTATAAAAATCATCCTAAATTCATATTAATACCTTCATAGTACTCTACACCCTCATATGCATTTTCTACAATTATTTGGATCGAGTTTTCTACCCGATTTCATAAACCCTATAATCCGAGTTTATGCCAAAATCACTACTCCCCATTTTATTCTAATGGCTCACTACAATTTTTTCTACCATACAAAAGATAATTCTTATATATATATCTCTATTTTACAAACCCAAAACCCTAATTTACTAACAACTTGTAATTTCTCTAACAACCCACTAATTCTCAAATCTACCACAAATATTCAATACCAATATCGATATTAAAAATAAATAAAATAAGATATCACTTAAAGTAATTCTCACCCCTACAAAATATAAAAGCGAATATTTTCGGTATTTTAAAATCCGAGGTGTTACATTCTACACACCTCAAAAGAAGCTCGTCCTCGAGCTATGTGGTTTAAGAAAACTCCCCAAACAATTTCAAGATACCTCCTCCACACCATTACCTAGGATTTCCAGGTACATTATCAACATCAAACTTTCATTGCACCATTAATAACTACCCAGCTGGTCGTTGGGTTAGCTGCACTATGGCTTTACAATAACCACTAGTTTCATAGGATATATCACATCCAATGTCAACTATAGTTGGACTTTAATCTACCACGGCTCCACAACTTGATAGATCTTTCACACTTTTCTCGACATAGAAACAAGAAATACATCAAGAATACCCGATATCTCCAAGATAAGCTTCAAATAATATACCACAGTTCCAATTCGTTATATAACTCTGAAGGGCCATCATACCTCGGGTCTAACTTTTTCCCAGTTCCTATAACGGCGTACTCCATGGACAAGGGATACCTTTAAGAATACCCAATCTCCCATTTCTATCTTCAAGAGGCTTTCGCCGCTAATCTGCATAATCATTTTCTTTTGTCAGCTACACGCCTTAAAAGAGGCTTATCCATGCTCACCTGATAATTAATATTTTTCCTCGTTCTGGTCCATTAAAATATTCTCCTAAAATCTTGATACATCTTCATGCCACCAGGTAGACAATATACTGAGCATAAGGAACATTCTCCATCACCCGCTACCACAAGCCATCCTCATCAAGATCACCAAATCTACGATAATAACAAGGATTTTCCCTACTGCCTACTAACCAATCTGCATTACATTCATTTATCCCATCCAGAATTCGACTATGCATCCTCTGTCGCAAGCAGAAATTTAGAATTCAAGTTTGACTGATCAACTGTAGGATAGACAGCTGTATCGATAAACTACCGATATATAAGGGCGGGTCAACCTCTACTACCAAAATAAAATCAGATTGATCTAATGAATTTAATACCGTCCACTCCTGGGACGTCATTAAGAGCAAAACATTCTTTCCATTTATAGCATTCATCACCTTATTTCTTCCCTGGGTGGTACATTATTTCCATACCAACCTACTAATGTACTCAAGTCACGTTTATTGCCTCCTGCTAAAATCAACTACAAGAATAAGTGTTCAAAGTCTTACAATCACAGAAAAAGCTAAAACTATTTTCTGAAAAACCAATTTCTCATCACCTTCAATACATGCCTTCCTGACACAAATTTCAAATCTGAGTAATTCACGCACCCCGTATAACCACAACTACCTCAATATATAAGCCACAAGCTTGCTCTCACGCATCACACTGCACCTGAACCCATACTACATGCACTCCCTTCTCGGGGTATTCAAACCAAGGAGCTGTTGCTAATCTCCCTCTACCTCTTGAAAATATTTTTCGTGCTGTTCAGGTCATACCAACGGCTCATTCATTATGATAAAATGAGTCATCGGTACAGCAATAATAGAAAATTGAGGAATGAACCTCCGATAATAGCCTAGTTAGAACCAAGAAACTCTGAATTTCTAACACATCTAAGGGTTATTTCCCATCTTTTCACCTTTTGAAATTTTCTTCGGATCCACAATACGCTTTCAATAGACACAATGTTTCCCAAAATTTACACTTCTCGCCCCCAAAAATGACAATCTACAGACTTTTCATACCGCTTCTAGTCCCAACGAGTCTACAACTCAGTTCTGAGGTGCCATCTCTGCCACTCCATACTGCATAAGTACACCAAATATCATCTACAATTACAATCTCACCCTATTAATATAATGGTGAAAGTCCTAATTCGTCAAATTCATAAAAACTGCAGGGACGTTCGCCAGCCCAAAAGACATCTCTGAGAACTCATACAAGTCATACCGAGTACGAAAAGCAATCCCTGGAATACTTTCCTCTTCAAGGATTATCTGACAGTACTCGGTGTGCAACTCTAACCGGGAGATTAGTGGCACTCCCCGCAACTAATCCAATAAATTATCTATTTTCAACAATGAATGCTTAATAGTCACCTTACTTAGTACACCTTCTCGGTGAACTACCTTCTTTGTTACAATACTACAGAAGCGCCCTACGGCATATCACTTGAACCGATAACCTTTTCCAAAACATCATCTCAAATTCTCTTTCATCTTTTCTCATTCCTTAAGTGCTATAACTCAAGCTGATTTTAAATTGGAGTCATACCAAATATCAAATCGATCTTGAACTCCAGAGTTCGCTAAGGTGGGGGACCAAAAACCTCTTCAAATATATCCAAAGCTTTGCAAACCCCATCAATAATCTCAATCTTCGCCTTCGATATTTCCACTGAACCCCACGGGCATAATTTCATCGTCCCAGGCATTACACACAATCAAAAACTAGGTTCATCGGGCTGTCTCACCCGAATCCTCCCTGCATCATACCCCAACTATGCACATGACCTGCATAACCTTTCACAAACAATCAATCTGTCTCCCCAAATATGGGACAAAACCATAACCACACATCACTCCACAGTCTATAAAATATACACCTTTAGGGCATATGCCCATAGGACCCACACAAAATCTCCAGGGAATACCCCTTACAGCACACAACAATCGATATAATAAAATACTCCAATAGTACACAAGGTCACACTGGAATTTCTACAGAGGTCAACCCATATGCAGGGTCATGAAAGGTAATGCTGACTCAAGGTTAGAAAAGTCTAGTGAGGATCGCTCCTTTCCATGATATAACCTATATTTAACAAAACTCCCACATAAAATACACCCTCTATCTCCGACTAAGCAATAATGAACCCATACTCACATGGCAAGATCACTACTCCCCATTTTATTCTAATGGCTCACTACAATTTTTTCTACCATACAAAGATAATTCTTATATATATATATATATATATCTCTATTTTACAAACCCAAAACCCTAATTTACTAACAACTTGTAATTTCTCTAACAACCTACTAATTCCTCAAATCTACCACAAATATTCAATACCAGTATCGATATTAAAAATAAATAAAATAAAATATCACTTAAAGTAATTCTCACCCCTACAAAATATAAAAGCGAATATTTTCGGTATTTTAAAATCTGAGGTGTTACAGTTTCAAATTGGGAGGGGGAATTCCGAGAGCATAAGGAGAGTAGGAGCAACGGATTTGGCGATTTGGGGCACTGGGCTTTTGCGAACTCGATTTGGGGAAGAGATGACGAAATCGAGAACCCTATGGTTTTTTTCACAATCGAGAAGGAGAGAAGGAGATGAAGGGAGAGACAGCGGGGAAAGAAGATAAGGAATGGGGGGGGGTAATTTTCCTATATTACCTCCAACTTCAATACGAGAAAGCGGGAGAAGGAGAGCCATCAGATCTGGCGTCTGATCATGATGAAGATCGGACGGGTAGGGTAGGGTGCCCACGAGGGTGCACAAGGGATGGGTGCGCAACTGAAGGAAACTCTCTCTCTCTCTCTCTCTCTCTCTCTCTCTCTCTCTCTATATATATATATATATATATATATAGAGAGAGAGAGAGAGAGAGAGAGAGAGAGAGAGAGAAAGATAATTAAATAAATAAAGGAGTTGTTTTGGAAGGGATTTAAATTTGAGTTTTGGGGAAAAACTTTTGGAGGAAAAATGTGTTTTGTGAGATTAGATCTGGGCCTTTGATTTTGGGGGGACTGAAGGTGTAACACCCCGTAGTTTTCAAACGACTATAAAATAGTATATAAATATATATATACTTTCAAAGCTTTGAAAGTGGTTGTTAAGTATTAAAAATGCTTATAAGTGGCATTTGATATAAACAGATGTGTATGTAGTGGATTAATAAAGGCATAATGAATTGTATGGTGGAGGGGCCCACTGTTTCAAGAGAGCAGAATGCTCTCTTTGAATTCGTCAAGACACGTGATGACGTGGCATGGATGGGTCCCACCCGAGTGTACTTGCATAGTTCGGCTGTGTGCATTTCGGGAGAGGGTATGGGAAAAATGATCCCATATCGATTAAATTAGTAAAAATAAAGTAATATAAATAATATAAGCCAAGGATCAAGAGTCACCAATTCGGTTAACCACCTTTTGAGAGGCAGCCTGTGGTGGGCAGTTGTACTACATAGTATCTAATTTGTCTTATAAATTGTATAAATTGTCTGAGCTCGGGGCAGGGGTGTTACAAATGGTATCAGAGCCGACTTTCGACACCGAGTGTGTAGGAGAGCAATGAGTTATAGACTCCACAGAATGATCTGCAGAGTGGGATTGGTCTCCAGAATTCCAAAGACGAGAGCGACGCTCACAGATGCTCCACATCGGCTAGAAAGTAGATCCTGCACTAGATTGTGCATGCCCCATGCTCAGCGAGGACGCTGATTTCTGAAGGGGTGGTGTGTGTAGCACCCCGTAGTTTTCAAACGACTATAAAATAGTATATAAATATATATATACTTTCAAAGCTTTGAAAGTGGCTGCTAAGTATTAAAAATGGTTATAAGTGGCATTTGATATAAACAGATGTGTATGTAGTGGATTAATAAAGGCATAATGAATTGTATGGTGGAGGGGCCCACTGTTTCAAGAGAGCAGAATGCTCTCTTTGAATTCGTCAAGACACGTGATGACGTGGCATGGATGGGTCCCACCCGAGTGTACTTGCATAGTTCGGCTGTGTGCATTTCGGGAGAGGGTATGGGAAAAATGATCCCATATCGATTAAATTAGTAAAAATAAAGTAATATAAATAATATAACCCAAGGATTAAGAGTTACCAATTCGGTTAACCACCTTTTGAGAGGCAGCCTGTGGTGGGCAGTTGTACTACATAGTATCTAATTTGTCATATAAATTGTATAAATTGTCCGAGCTTGGGGCAGGGGTGTTACAGAAGGAGAGCCACTTGATCGCTTTCTTTGATTGAAGGAGAGCCACTTGATCTCTTTCTTTGTGTTTTAATATATATATATATATATATATATATATATATATATATATTAACACGTGTTATATTATATTACTTTAAAAACTATATATTTATTAAAACATGCATCATACGTGCTAAATACTAGTTCTATGTTAACCTATAAAGATCTTAAATAGAAATACTAGATGTATGTATATATTTTGTACATACCAAACTTAGGATCAATAGTTAATAGATCGTACATCTTTTATTTGCTTTCAGATAGGATCGGTCAAATTTTTAAAAAGTAAGAAATGGGTAGTGAATATATAATACATAGTAGACCTAATGAAAACCATATAGTCAAATATTTTGTAAAAATGAGGTTGAGCTTGCTTTTTATTTTTTTTAATATTATATTGTTGAAATCCATTCCAATTCGGGCCTTAAAAGCTACGAAGTGGGTGAATCCTCAATTCACTACTTTAAGATTCATCCCATGTGTAGAAAATCAATTATTATAATACTTATTATTCTGTTGAACGTAGTCAGATATCATCCCCCACACACAGACGAACACTCAATTCTATAATAGAGAAAATTGTGCAAGCGAAATTTTGAACTACCAATCTTGTACTCACTACAAAAAAATGTTTACCACTAGGCCATTAAAATACTTCCAATTTATTCACGTGTTAGAGCGGCGCCAACCGAACCCTAAATCTAGGGGGATTCGGCACAATTGCGAAACACATACACACCCCCCCTCCCCCCCCCCCAAACCAATGGGTAATTACAGGCACCGATCGCCATAAAATATGACGATTGTGAAATAGAACCACATATTTGCGGTTCCATTTTGGCTCCCCAAACAGTTGGCCCCATTTCTTGCTTTTCCATTTAAAAAAAATCTAGTCCTTTTTTTGTTTGATTTCTTTCATTAAACTCTTTTTAGTTTGCTATTATATACAATAATTGCACTATTATTAACATTTCACCGAGATCTTCAAAATGTGCAATATTGGATATTTTCCGGATTCGTATTAAGTTTTAAATTAATAATATGAATCAATAATTATATTAAAGAGAAACACGAATTTATAAAATTGTTAACATTTTTGTAATTTGTATTAGGTGGTATTCTTTTTCCTACAGATTTTTTAACGAGGACACCAATAATTGTATTGTCTTTTTTATTAAATGTATTATTTCTTTCTAAACAATTGTATTATAAAAATTTTAATTATTTGTATTATCTCTCAGTACAACCGTTGACGGAAACAGCGGCGCTTTTTTATAGCTACACCGGGGTTTATAAACGCCGGTGTATACCCTACCGGTGTGTCAAACAGTGCCACACCAAACGCCGGTGCTGTGCATGCCGGGGAATCATGGGCAGGATACCCTGGCGTTTTAAGAAACACCGGTAATCATTTTACAAAGACCAACGCTTATAAAAGCGTCGGTATATATTAGTTTTAATTTTTTTAAAAAAAATCGAATTTTAACCTACCTCGGCATTTTGGAAACGCCGGGGTATATATATTTTAAAAAATATAATTGTTTTTGCAATTTGGAATAATTAATTTTTAAAAATATACAACGGCGTTTTGTAAAACGCCGGGGTATTCTTAATAAAAAAAATATATGCAGCTTTTTTCAATAGAAAATCTGTATATATATATTTTTTACGACAGAAAAAAACCTATAAAAATTTCCAGTAATGCACAATAAAATAATAAAAAATTTAACCAACAAAATTCATTATATTTTCTACTGATTAACATACACAACTTAAGAAGTTTAAAGTTCTGCATTCTAAAATTTATAATCCAATTTTTCACTCACACAAGTATCAAGTTACATATAGCCCTGTTTACATCAAAAAAGTTCTAACAAGTTTGATCATACAAAATAATTTAACCACCAAAATAGACAAAAAAAGACTTGCAATTTGTAGATTTTCTTAATGGGTACGCCTCCTTATGTCGTCGTTGCTTCCATCATGCTCGCTTTGGTTCTCTGGATTTGCCCGACTTGAATTAGTTGGAACTCTATTCTGGAACTGTGTATGTCACATTTTACAAAAAGTGATGAGGACATCAATTCTATTTAGTTTAGAATTTTATTTCAGTACCATATTTATTTTTGGCAATTATAGCCATATTAATATTTTTTTATGTATTTGAGATTCTGAGAATATTTTGAGATTTGTATCAAGATATTTTTTGAGCCTACTTATAGGCTTGGAGATTAATGAGAAAGTATGTCATTCTTAATTAAAAAAATTATTGTGTTGAGTTTTTACTCTTCCTCTCTCTTTGTGTGATACAAGTGAGATCCAATTATTAAGGTTTGTGATAAATCCTAATAAAAATTTTAGGGTTTGTGATAAACTCTAAAATCTATCTCCAAATTAAAATCACCCAAATCAATTATACCCAAACCATAATCCCCAAATTAACCCACCCTAATCAACCCTACTCACCCAGCTGTCTTCTTCCTCTACCCCATCCCAACCAAAAGAAAACCCTAACCCTCCTTCAGAACCCATCCCGATCCCCTTCCTCCTCTCCTCACTTCGCACTCTCTCCCCGTCTCCCCACTGCCGCAACCCTCCGACCAAACCCCTTTCCCCACTCACTCTTGAAATCTCCATCGTCTCCTTCCTTTGTTCGTCGTCTCCCAAATCCCCGTAACCCAACGCCCCGATCCTACCAACCCCCTGGCCTCCTCTCTTCCCGTCGACACCCAAGCACCTTCGGTGCTGTCCTGCGTCGCCCTAGTCGACGCCGCCCCAACCACGTCGACCAGATCGGTGGCTGTCTTTGTTGCAATTGCTGCCAGTACTCTTGATGTGTTGCTGCCATTGCTGTTCAACCCAAGATCTACGCTGAGTCTTCGAACCCTCTGTATACTCTTTCTACTTTTAAATATTTGTGTTCTACTGCTCTATTATCTATTATATTATCTGATTTGCCTGTCGTCCACAAAAATAATTGAGATTGACTGTTCCACATACTTGATAGAGTACGAATCAACATTGAATCTTTTACTTGCTAAGAACACTTAGAGATTTAATTATTGATTGTAGAGTTGAATTATTAATTGGATTGTTAAACATGATTTAATTCTTGAAAATCCATCAAACCAATTAATTATTTAAACTTCTAACTTTGATCCGCATTATATGTTGGTAAAATTAACCTGTTAAGATTCTTGGAAATTCTCTATTTTAGGGTTAGTTTTACATCATTTTGGTATCAGAGTGAAGGTTCTTAAAACCCTAGTTCTTGCATCATTTAGGCAGTATTTTGCATTCATTTAGGATTGTGTAGTCTTTTATTTTTCTTTCTTCTATTTTAGGTCATTTCAGATTTAAAAAAAAAAAAAAAAAATTAGGACACACACGACCTCTAGTTTTCACTTTTGGTGAATGCATCTTCGCAGCACCATCACAGATCCTAAAGAGCCTTTTTTATCCCTTCCGAATCACCCAATTAGGAACTCTAGACTTTTCCGACCTGAAATGGACAACTCTGATATCTCCGCTACCATAGCTGTCATTCAAGCAACTCTTGCCAATATCAATCAGAGGCTTGAAAAAGTGGAATTAAATCAAACCGTTGTCCCTGAGGTTCATGCCAATTATCAGATCCCTTAAGGGATTGTTTGTGACAATCGACTTCAAGAACGTGACCCTGACGAACAAAATAAGAAGAACGTTAAGGCTGACGTTCTCCCATTTTGAAGGCCACATGGAACCCCAAGCTTATCTCGAATGGATCCGTGCCATGGACCACTACTTTGTGTGATTTGACATGAGCGAAGCCCTGAAGGTTAAATTTACCACTATGAAATTGACGGGTAAAGCTCAACAATACTGGACCAATCTTGAACATGCCCACAGAGGACGAGGCCTAGCACCCATAACCACTTGGAAAGCCGTGAAAGAGAAGCTCACTGAAAGATATGTACCGTTATCGTTTCACACCCAATTGCTAGATTCGTGGAACCAACTTTATCAAGAAAGTAAATTCACACAAGAATATGTTGATAAATTTGATGACTTCCTTATTCGGTGCAATGCTTTAGGTAAAGAGAGTGAAAAACAAACTCTCTCTAGGTTCAGGGCTGGATTACGAGCCGATCTGAAGAACGAGCTAATTCATAGAAACGTGGACTCATTAGCGGCAACTTATGCTCTTGTCCTCGATATGGATTCCTTTAAAGCAAGTTTCTATTACAAGTCCAGCGATTCAATGGATCATTCCTCTAGAATAAATCCTCTTGACCCCTCTAGACCTGAGCACTCCTCTCCTCAGTACCCTAACAAGTCTTACCCAAATAAACATACTTCAAATTCCTATTCACATAGAAATGACAACACGAGTAAGAACATTGAAAGAGACTATTCTAAGATTGATCCTCTCACTAAATACTATACATGTAAGGGATATGGCCATGTTGCTGGCAACTGTCCCAGCCCAAGTAGGATCAATATAGTAGAGGGTATCGCAGTCATTGCTGATGAGCCCGACAGTGAATTTACCTATGAACCTAATATAAGTGATGACTTTGATGAAAAAGAGAATGATCAGTCTCTCAATTGTATTCAGTCTGTCCAGTCACCTCCATTGAGTGTACCTGAGTCACCCATTATTTTCCAAGTCACTTGGCAGCCTATAGATATTATCCAGGTGTTATAACATCCTAGAGTCACAGAGTCTGCACCCACATTTGCATATCACATTCATGACTTCCATAGAGAAATTTTCAAGGAACTTAATGAAAATAATTTTAACTACAAGTTAATAGCATACACTAGAAGGAAATTTATAACTTTTGATATTGGTGACGAGGTGATGGTTCGGATTCATCCGAACGGTTTTCTGTTGGACTCGTTAAGAACTTGAACATACGTGTTGCAGGCCCATTTAGGATTCTACATGCAATCAATGATAATACCTATGTCATTAACCTTCTGAAGGTTTTGGCATAAGTAAGACTTTTAATATTGAGAATCTAGTACTTTATGAAGGCTCAAAATTCAACTCTAGAATTTTTTTTATAGATGAGCCTACCCTGCAGCCTAACGGTGAGATTCCCACATTTACCCCTCTACCTGATACTATTTATCCATCAACAGAAGAACTGAATAATATTTTAGATGATTAGATAATCTCTACAAGAGATGGTGGTATGCACAAGTATTTGGTGAGGTGGAAGAACAAGCCGAAGTCAGGTGACACCTGCAGTGATCGTGAAGGTCTCCCGCAACTGGATCCAGATCTTTTGGAGCACCGTGACAGGATCACTTGTTTTGAATCGACTGGATCGAGCTCTCTCCCACCCGGAGAGAATGATGAGGACATCATTTTTATTTAGTTTAGGATTTTATTTCAGTACCATATTTGTTTTTGGCAATTATAGCAATATGTAATATTTTTTTATGTATTTGAGATTCTAAGAATATTTTGAGATTTGTATCAAGATGTATTTTGAGCCTATTTATAGGCCTTGATATTAATGAGAAAGTATGCCATTCTTGATTAAAAAAATTATTGTGTTGAGTGTTTGCTCTTCCTCTCTCTCTTTGTGTGATACAAGTGAGATCCAATTATTAGGGTTTGTGATAAATCATAATAAAAAATTTAGGGTTTGTGATAAACTCCAAAATTTATCCCCAAATTAAAATCCCCCAAATCAATTATACCCAAACCCTAATCCCCAAATTAACCCACCCTAATCAACCCTACTCACTCAGCCGTCTTCTTCCTCTACCCTAATCCCGACCAAAAGAAAACCCTAACCCTCATTCAGAACCCATCCCGATTCCCTTCCTCCTCTCCTTACTTCGCACTCTCTCTCCGTCTCCCCACTGCTGCAACCCTCCGACCAAACCCCTCTCCCCACTCACCCTTGAAATCTCCATCGTCCCTTTCCTTTGTTCGTCGTCACCCAAGTCCCCGGAACCAAATGCCCCGATCCTACCAACCTCCGGCCTCCTCTCTTCCCGTCGACACCCAAGCACCTCCGGTGTGTCCTACGTCGCCCTAGTCGACGCTGCCCCAGCCACGTCGACCAAATCCGTGGCTCGCTTTGTTGCAGTTGCTGCCAGTACTCTTGATGTGTTGTTGCCATTGCTGTTCAACCCAAGATCTACGCTGAATCTTTGAACCCTCGGTATACTATTTCCACTTTTAAATATTTGTGTTGTACTGCTCTATTATCTATTATATTATCTGATTTGTTTGTCGTCCACAAAAATAATTGAGATTGAGTGTTCCACATGCTTGATTAGAGTACGAATCAACATTGAATCTTTTACTTGCTAAGAACACTTAGGGATTTAATTATTGATTGTAGAGTTGAATTATTAATTGGATTGTTAAACGTGATTCAGTTATTGAAAATCCATCAAACCAATTAATTGTTTAAACTTCTAACTTTGATCCGCATTACATGTTAGTAAAATTAACCCGTTAAGATTCTTGAAAATTCTCTATTTTAGGGTTAGTTTTACATAAAATAGATTAGGCAATAATTTTCAGGGATAAAGAGCAATTAGCTAAGTCTAATAAAGCAACCACACCCAAATGGAAGAACGGAAGAACAGTAAATGTATGACATGCTTATGGTAGGATTTTAATCAATTGCTACATTTACTGAAAGGAAGATCAATTATAACATTGGAGTCGAAATTAAGATACTATAGCAAGGACGAATTTTAATCAATTTCATCAATATAATAATGGTCAATTCTTTGATTGCTTTCTTATTCTTTGTGATTCAAGGGAAGTATATTCAACAAAGTATTTCGAAGCTCTCAAGTGTTGGCAGTTATTTCGAACACCTTCCCCACTTAATTTGTCTAGGTCCCAAAGATGGATGCTTTTCTTCTTTTCAACAAACAACACACCTGTGCTATTTAGACTACTTTCAAATTTGAATCCTTTCAGCATTCTTTCAAGTCTTTTGGTAGCTAACTAACAGAGTGGTCTCAGTTTATTCCAACAAGTTTGTCTCAGTTTCTGGGCTTTGAATAACTTCCAAGGTATCCGTCACTTCATGTTCATGCACTTATTAACGTGTTTGCACACAGGTAAAAGACACAACACAGGTCGCGGGGACATTGCAATAATGCATGCATATATGGTAAAGGAGATATTACGACTATGCTCCTCATTAGGTTGGAGGTCCATAACAACATGAGAACTGGTGACAATTACCTTTCAATAATAATTCTAGCATCTATAAATGATAGTGATGCTCCGAGATATTGGCTCAGGTGTAACTTCTGATACCGATTAACAAGGGAATGTAACTTCAGTATTCCCTTGTAAATTACTGTCTTCCCTTCAGTAATTAATAAGGGAATGTAAATTACTGTCTTCCCTTCAGTAATTTCAGCTAATCTATCTCCTTTCTAATTTATCTTCCCTTCAGTCCTCTTTTCTCCCTAAACATTAACAAAGAATATATTTTCAAAGTCTAGTTATAAAAATTAGTATATCATAATAACTGCTTCAGCAAAAAACCCATGCGGAAATTAGTATATCAAAGAATATATTTTCTGCTTCTCTCAATCTTTCCTCCGTAATCTTCAGCAAAAAACCCATGCTTTGTTGTGTCTTGTTATTTAATTAGTGACATATAGCACATAGTGTATACATAAACAATTTTCCAGCAATTAAATATAATGACTGACCCAAGCATTACTTCAATGTTACTTCAAGCATCAACAATAATAAACCATGTGAAATGTCTTCATCAATCAACATCCAAACTTTTTTCTTATCAATAAGATCTCAAATAAAAATCACAATTTCATACTGAACAAAAACTTTCTAACATGATATCAACCTAAAGTCCACTCTTCAGTTTGATGTCAATTCCTAAATTGCGTTATGTCTTGTGAAGGTACCCCAAGACTGATAACTTTTTGTGCATCTACGATTTCCATATATGGTAAAATTTAAAATTAAAGAATTGGGTTCCAGATTGTTGGGTATACGCATTTCGTGTTAGTTATATCCGCTCCTCCCAACCTCTATCAGTTTTATGTGCAAGTTCTCTAAACCTGTCAATCTTGTTGATGCTGATAGATATCTACACCGTTGTGGTGTCTAAGGAAGATAACCAATAACCACCTGAGCCATTCATTTCCACACCATAAATATCCCCTCGTTCTCATTATGCCATGGTTCTCTGATAATGTACCTATGGTGATAACCTACAGTACGGATATCTGTATGATTTGCCAAAGAATAAACAGCAACTAGCTAAGTCTAATAAAGCAACCACATCCAAATGGAAGAACAGTAAATGTATGACATGCTTATGGTAGGATTTTACAAAAATGTAAGTTTAATAGAAGATCTTATATGACTTAGCTAGTTAGCACTCTACTGATCATATAAGCTAAAGCTAGAAACCCCTAAGTTTCAGTTCCCACTACTGATCATCAAATGAACAAACTTATGTTGGGCATCACTATCCTTGAATCATACACCCTTAACACAATCCCTACTAAAAGGACAAAGGAACTACATAATTACTTATAAATGGCGTAGACACCTCCCCAAATAAAACTAATACTAAACTAACAAATTTGGCCGACTAAAAATCTCTATTTAGTTTCATTGTATATTTACCTAACACTTAACTAGTTTTGATATTTAAAATCAAGTTTCATGCAGGTTCATTATATCATCGATGTTTCATTGATATTTAAACTATTCAAGTGTATATTCTAAGTTACAATTCTAACCTGTGTCGGAATGGCTGGTTTGGAATTTTGTTGCCTCGCCAAAGCTGCAACTACCTCTTGAAGCTGTGACAACCCTGACCTTAGAGAGCGTATATCCACATCTCTCGGATCCTCAGCACTAGACGCACGCACCTCAAAGACTTGAGTGGGCGTTGGGCCTAAACTCATTCCACGCACACGGCCAGGGTGCTCTAGACCTCTTGTTTCGATCAAAGAATTACGCTGAAGTGATAATGCGTCAAAGTCAGATGTGGTAGAGCCGGAGGCCATTATGGAAGACAGTTCGGCATACTTGACTCTGGCAGTGCTCTATTAAAATACAAATTGGCATAAAATTATATAAGTTATTTACTTCAAAGCAACTTAACAAATCAAAGAACGCATACATAATGAAGAAAAATTACCAATATCAGCGTAGCTGTTGTGGAAACAAATTGGCCATCTGATTTCTTATGGGTAGCGTAAAAAAAAATCCAGATCTCCGAACTTGTCTACACCGTGTTCCTCAACCTTTATATTAATAAATCACAGCTATAAGAAATATTACAATCTTTGTACATTCATTAGTGAAAAAAAACACTTAACACATACCAATCTCTCACGAACTACAGCAAAGCTGCTAGTTCCAGCAATGTGCAATATCTCCTGTTTTTCCCAACTTGCCGAACCAATTTCATACCTTTTCTACATATTTTAGATAATTACAACTCAATCAAAATTAGTTTAAAAAATCATGTGCAATAATTGTAATATTAAGATGAATACCTTTACCTCTGGAGAACTCCAAAAATGAACAAGGTAGTGTCATTCAGAAGGATTAACATTAGGGGGGACAACCCTTGCATTCCCGGCTGCGGATTTATTTTCATCGAAAAATGCCGCTTTCAGTTCACATTTTCAATCTCTCCACTTCTTTCCCATAGACTTATTCAACCATTTCTTATCAAGATTGTCGGGGTATTGAAATTTTTGTTGTATAATATGTTTGGTTAGCAAATATATAGGATTAGGAACAAGTAATATAGTAAATTTGCAGGTATACATAAGAAAGCATAATTATTGGAGAGATTATGCGCCCAAGATTGATGAGTACAATGGAGTTTTGCCTACACCAGTTAGGTTTGTAATTCCTTTGTAGTTGTATATTTCAATTCAGATAGATCATTAACCACAATAATAATAAATGAATTTTATTTCACATCATTGAATAACATGTAGGCAAAACATATAGATGTTAATTTTAACAAGTAACATAATTTCCACACAGTTTTAAATGACTTATATAATATATGGCTATCACGATTGAGACAAGAAAAATACATGTAGAAAATATGTAAACCATTTCCAGTAAATGAATCTGACAAAAAGCAATAGATAGAAAGGAGAAAAACAAAGATGAACAACCAGTATATCATAATAACTGCACAGATTAGCTTCCGGTAAATGTTTAAATGATATAAAAGAAAAAAAATCACTGCAGGAAAAGGAAATACATAAGAAAGCATAGATATAAAAGAGTACTTCTATTTCTGACTCGCATAAAATAAAGGAAAAGGAAATACCTTGATTGTATTGATGGCAATTGTCTTAGACATCGCCGGAATTTTGGACCATCTGTATAAAGACAATGGAAGTATTTGACAATTTCTTGCAATTACCCCTATGAAATTAGCGAATGTAGATGCATCCTTGCCCCCAGATTGATTTGCATGGTTTACTGTCACGTCAATTCTGGAGACTGTCCCTGCACATCCCTCGTGCTTGGAGTTGGCGAGAGAGCCCTTTTTGTATTTCGTCTCGGCATTTTTCACTAACAACAAAAACATCATATTAATATAATTAACAAAAAGATCATTCTTATACAAATAATAAATTTGAGGCGAATCAAAAACAAATATTAATTCTGCCTGCACAACAAATAATAATCTGCACAACAAATAATAATTTCAATAATAATACTGACTATTGGGTCAACCTTTCGACCAGAGGAAGTAAAGTATAACAAGTCAGACTATAACAAATAATCTCAATGATCAATTGGAAAGTAGAAGTAAAGTTGTGACTGGTACCTTCCGCGCTTCTCCAACTTCTCTTGCTCAGTTTTCTGAAGAACAACAAAGCTAATTAGAGAAATGTAAACAAATAGGTGTCCCAAAAAGAAAGACACTTCAACTTTATGCAATATATCTTGAATAATACAAAGAATAAATGCAAGTAACAAACCCTTCCATACAGGTGCAAGAGCACATACATCACGACTAATATGCTATGTGCTCATTTTGTTATCAAGAATGTCCTCTTTCACCTTATGACAGAACAAAGGAACTAGTCACTGGTGACTAAAACATGAATGTCATTTTTACAGCTATTTACCATCCATACGATGATCGAGAAAAATAATTGCTGATGAAAAAGGGTACTGGTGACTGACTGGTATTATAATTATCCACACATTACATGCAACTTATTTACAAGTGATATGGCTAAAAATAGGGTTAAATCGGAACCGTTCAAATCAGGCACGAATCTTAAAGCTCGGGATAAAATGGTTATTTCACCTACAAACGGGTCTAAAATGGGAAGTGGACTTTTTTCCAGAAGCCCAATAACCAATAAACGGATCCGTCTTACTGGGTATGGGTTCCAACCCGCAAGAAATCCAGTCCAGCTGGATAGGAGAGGACTAGGGTTTATGATTGTCCTTGATCAACGGTCCTAATCGCTTCTATCCATTTACACTGGAAAGTAGGGATTTGATCTTATCCTGAAACTGGTTCCTAAGGCAGCTATAAATACCCCCTCCCCCCACTGTTACCAGGTAAACAATCTTTTGCCAGTCAAAGCTCTTTCATAATCTTTCTGATTACTGACAAGAGCGTCGAAGGGTGCGTCGCCGGAATCAACCCCGGTGTTTCGCACTTTTTACAGGTCAACGGTGGGAGAATCTCGGTCAAGCTCCGGCGAAGTTGTTCAGATTGTGCGTCGCCGGAATCAACCCCGGTGTTTCACACTTTTTGCAGGTCAACGACGGGAGAATCTCGGTCAAGCTCCGGCAAAGTTGTTCAGGTTTGACTATTCAACTTCTCTTGAATCCACAAATCTATCTGTTTGCCCCCACACCAATTTCAGCGGCAACACTCTTTGTGTTGAGAACTCCAAGTGTTGTGAACACCTTGCTATTGAAATTTTGCTAAGTATTGAAAACACCTTCGCTTTCAAATTTTGCTAAGTGTTGAAGACGATCTTTGCTCTTAATTGGCTTTGTGTTGAGAAAACCAAGTGTTCCGAACACCTTGCTCTTGAAATTTTGTTAAGTGCTCTCAGAGCTCAGCATTGATATGTTTCTGTTTTTCAAATCGCCGAGTTGAGTTCAGCAACTGAGGCCTCTCGTCTTCGAGCTGACTTAGGGGCAACGAAGTTGGCCCTTTCTCATAGTCGAGAGTGTTTTCTTAAGAGCGCGTTGGAACTAGATCATCTCAAGCTAACGCTGACGAAGCGCCTTTCCGAGTTGAAGCAACTAAAGAAACAAGCTCGAGAGGCCCCTCCCTAAGGGGAGGTGGAGTCGCTTCGGAAGGCACTATTCGATGTCATTGTGGAGAGGGATGGCTTGAAGAATGTTGTGTTCGAGAAGAGTTTGGAGACGACGCAGTTTCGGCGAACTATCAGTGAATTTCCTCGTGCGGGTAATACAAGCAGAATTCCTCGCCTACAAGCTAAGGTAACTGATGATTCGCTGAAGGAGCGCATTGTTAAGCTAGAGACGGAGGTTCACCGGCTGCGACGTTTTGCTGAGGGGAGCAACATCAGGACCATATCTTGCCCTCGAGATGAATACTCACAGGGACGATCGTTCTATGAGTTAGCATCACGTTTGCCCCTTATCCCAGGGCGTCCTGGGGATGCTCAAAGTGGAGTTGCCGGTTCGTCAAGTGGAGCCTCAGCCGGTGCAACACTTAGAGACACAACTAGGCTAGCTTGCTTAGGGACCTCAACGAGTGCGAGGTCACAGCGGGAGAATGTTCGTCGTCCCCGTTTGTCGCTCAAGAGGAGTATCCCACTGCCTAGGAGGCATTGAAGTAGTCTTGTAATTTTGGCTTCTCAAATTTTGTAACTTGACGTAGAGAAGAGTAGCTAATCTTGTAATCTGAGTTGTCTCTTAAACTTTATAGAAACAAAACTCGTTTTCTCTTTTGCACTCGCGTGTTTTGTTGGTAGTTGTTGATGTTCGTGGTCGTTAGCCTCCGAACTTGTCGTTTTGAGAGTGTCAACAGTTGCTGGGAGCAGTTCCGAATGGCGAACCACTTCTGACTAGCTTAAGAGCTTGCGAAGCGGAATCGAGCCAAGTTTTGGACTCCGAACTCGTCGTTTTAGAAGAGTTCAACAGTTGTGGGAGCAGTTCCGAATGAGAACCACTTCTCACTCGCTTAAGAGCGAGCTTGCAAAGCGGAATCGAGCCAAGTGTTGGACTCCGAACTCGTCGTTTTAGAAGAGTTCAACGGTTGTGGGAGCAGTTTCGAATGGCGAACCACTTCTAACTCGCTTAAGAGCAAGTTTGCGAAGCGGAGTCGAGCCAAGTTTTGGACTCCGAACTCGTCGTTCGAGTAAGTTTCAACGATTGTGGGAGCAGTTCCGAATGGCGAACCACTTCTAACTCGCTTAAGAGCAAGTTTGCGAAGTGGAATCGAGCCAAGTTTTGGACTCCGAACTCGTCGTTTGAGTAAGTTTCAACGGTTGTGGGAGCAGTTCCGAATGGCGAACCACTTCTAACTCGCTTAAGAGCAAGTTTGCGAAGTGGAATCAAGCCAAGTTTTGGACTCTGAACTCGTTGTTTGAGTAAGGTTCAACGGTTGTGGGAGCAGTTCCGAATGGCGAACCACTTCTAACTTGCTTAAGAGCAAGTTTGCGAAGCAGAATCGAGTCAAGTTTTGGACTCTGGACTCGTCGTTTGAGTAAGTTTTAACGGTTGTGGGAGCAGTTCTGAATGGAGAACCACTTCTAACTCGGTTAAGAGCAAGTTTGCGAAGCAGAATCGAGCCAAGTTTTGGACTCCGAACTCGTCGTTTTTTTTGAAAACACAATTAGGGTTTTAAATAGAGAGATAAAATGATCACAAGAGAATTATTATGCAAAAGAAGTTCTTTATTAACAATTGCTTAATCGGCCGCTTCTAAGTTGTGGGCCGTTATTACAATGGGAGAATAAAGAAACAAACACAAATAAAAAGAAGATAGGAATGGCCCGACATTTGATGGTACTCGGAGAGGCGTTCAAACACCCTCTTGGTACTTCAGTAAATAGTCGGCGTTCCATGTTCTTGGTATCTCCCTGCCTTCAAGGTCTTCAAGACGATATGCTCCGTGCCGAACTACCTTGGAGACCTTGTATGGTCCTTCCCAATTTGGGGCTAGCTTGCTCTTTTGGCTGGGGAACGAGATGACTAGCTTTCTGAGGACTAAGTCCCCCTCCTTGAGATCTGTGGGACGGACCCTTTTGTTGTAGGCATGCTCGACTCTTCTCTGATAATTTTCTTTGTGAATCGAAGCTCTTTCGCAGAGCTCATCGATGAGGTCCAAATTGGCTCGGAGCTCCTTGGCATTCTGTTCTTCATTATATGCAACTAGACGAGGGGATGGCAAACCGACTTCTAAGGGGATTACGTGATGGAACTGAGATGATTCCCAGGACTACGAATTGGTGTGCGTATCGATCGTTAAATATAAACAGATTAAAAATGTGATCTAACCCTATATAGCGGAATCTAGGGTTCACAAATTATACCTGCAGTGAGAAGAAGACGACAGCGACCCCAAGATCTTCTGCACGTATTCCTTCCTCGGGTTGGACGTCGTGTGGGCGATGATCTCCCAACCTTTCTTCTCCTTGGCAGATCTTTCTTTCTCTCCTTACGTGAATCACGAGTTTTGAGAAAAAATCTTATATTTCAGATTATCAATGACGGCCAGAGAATAGAGGATATATATAAGGCTACGGCAGGGACCATGAGGAGAAATTAGGGTTAGGTCTCCTAACGAATCTGGGTATCCCGTGTTCAACCCGAACACACAACCCAGGCCCATTAACAATAGCTCGGTCCACTAAGGAGCTATTGTTGTACTACCTTCCTAATCCCAAATTATATTTATGGGCTCCTTTTATTATATGCTCGTTCAACTCCCCATGTTAAGATATCGAATGTCCGTCGATCAAATTAAGTTACTGACAACTATATTGATCAACATCTTTTATCCTTAAGTAGTACCACTCAACTTTATTTGTCATGTCGGATGTATTCCACCTGCAGGGTTTACATGACAATTCTTATGAGCTCCTTAAGGGGACATCATCAACCCGACGTATCGGGACATGGATTCCTTTTACAATCAACAGCCCATCATACATACAATACTATTACCCAATTCATAGAGGTTGTTGATCCATAATGAATCTCACTCTTTTATGAGTCAAAGTAATGCACACTGCATATACATGTCTGTTATTATATCTGGATTAAGAGCATAAGCATCCATAATAACAGAGGTGTTTGTTCTCTTTTGTAGTCAGTACAAAGAGAACAACCTCAAGTGGTCATGTTCAATACACACAAAGTGTACTAGTGTAAACCTATAGTCAAGACAGACTAATACCAGATTACACTACAACCTTTTCAATGGATTGTCCAAGTCCGTCTAGGTTGTGAACTATTTATATATTCCATAGGGAACTGATAATATGATCTTCTGTGTGTCACCTCACACCATATTATCAACCTTATAGAATATCAGACACTTGCATTAATATTATAATAAACACAATATACAAACATATGCCCATATGATTCTCATTCAAAAAAAATAAGGAAATAAAGTTAATACAAAAGTGATGCTTTCAGTATATAACCCTAACATTACGGCCTCGGAACCGTATGTGAGATTGAAGGGCGACTCTCCTGTGGGGGTTCTTTTTATAGTGCGGTAGTTCCACAATACGTTAGGAAGTTGTTCTACCCATAAGCCTTCGGCCAACTTGTCTAGTCACTTCTTGATGCCCAAGAGGATTTGTGTGTTGGGATTTTCTACCTGACCATTAGATTGAAGGTGAGAGATGGAGGAGAACCGCTGTTGAATGCCGAGGTCTTCACATAAGGAGCGGAATGCTGTCCCCGTGAACTGTGTTCCGTTGTCTGTTACCAAGACTCGAGGTATGCCAAACCTGCAGACCACGTTCTTCTAGAAAAATTATTGCACCTTGTTCTTAGTAATAGTTGCCAGTGGTTCGGCCTCAATCCACTTGGAGAAATAGTCGATTGCCACGACTAGGAACTTGAGCTGGCCTGGAGCTAGTGGGAACGGTCCTAGCAAGTCCATCCCTCACATTGCGAAGGAAATTGGACTCAAGAGAGATGTGAGTTGGGCTTGCGGTAGGCGGCGGATATTGGAGAATTGCTGACACGGGCTGCATTGTCGGACGTGTTGCTCGGCATCCCGAAGTA
Source organism: Hemerocallis citrina (assembly GCA_017893485.1). Classification (NCBI taxonomy): domain Eukaryota; kingdom Viridiplantae; phylum Streptophyta; class Magnoliopsida; order Asparagales; family Asphodelaceae; genus Hemerocallis; species Hemerocallis citrina. Next base: position 329,460,670 of record CM030358.1, read on the forward strand.
GGGTAGGCCAGAAGTACCCGTAGTTCAAGACTTTCCTGACGAAGGACCTTGATCCCGAATGGGCTCCGCCTATCCCTTCGTGGAGCTCTTTTAAGGCATACAATGCTTCTTCTGGAGAGAGACTTCTCAAGTAGGGTTGGCTATCTACTTGGGTATAGGAGCGTTTGTACAAGACTCCCTCAACGAGGGTGTACCGCTCTGCTTTCGTTCGGATTCGGCAAGCTTCTTTAGGATCTTGGGGAAGTTTCTCGTCTCTGAGGAATTCAATCAAAGGTCTCATCCAGTTGTCTCCGAGTTGGACAGGTAGCGACTCAACTGAGTCGGGGGCTTCTTCTTCGATGCTTAGCCGTAGTAGAACTTCGATCAGGACAGTATGCTCGAGGCCTTGGAGGGAGGAGGAGGCTAGTTTTGAGAGGGCATCTGCTTGGGCGTTCTCCTCTCTAGGAATCCACTGGAGTTGTGCTTCTTCGAACGAAGCCATGAGACTTTTGACCTTGGCTAGGTACTTCGCCATTCGGTCGTCCCGTGCCTCGTATTCTCCTGAGACTTGATTCACCACGAGCTGAGAGTCCCTGAATATTCGGACACGTTGCGCTCTTGCCTTGCGAGCCATGCCCAGGCCTGCTATTAGGGCTTCGTACTCAGCTTCGTTGTTGGAAGCCTTAAAATTGATGCGGAGGGAGTATTAGAGAATGAAGTCATCTAGGCCTGCCAGAATAACTCCGGCTCTGCTCCCTTCAGTGCAAGAAGACCCATCCACATACACCGTCCAGATGGGTGGCCCATTTGCCACTTGACTGACTTTCGGGATCGCGTCGGCTAGGGCTTGAGCCTTGATAGCAGTCCGATGCTGATAAGATATGTTGTGTTGACTTAGCTCGATTGACCACTTCATTAGACGTCCGGAGGTCATAGGCTTATACAGGACCTGCTTGAGCAGCTGGTCGGTAAGGACGACCACCGAATGGTATTGGAAATAGGGACGAAGCTTCCTGCTGCCATAACCAAGGCGTCGGCCATCTTTTCCAATCTCGGATAGCGGAGCTCGGCATCTCTAAGGACCTTGCTCACATAGTAGATAGGCTTTTGTGCCTTGTCTTCTTCCCTCACTAGGACAACACTGATGGTTTGTTCGAAGGCAGTGAGGTAGAGGTAGAAGGTTTCCCCGGGAGTAGGCTTGTTGAGGATTGGGGGGTTGACCAAGTAGGCTTTGAGTTGGTCGAACGACTCTTGCTGCTACTGGCCCTACTGAAGCCCTTAGCCCCCCTAAGGGCTTTGAAGAAAGGGAGACACTTTTTCCCTGATTTGGAGAGGAAGCCCCCTATAGCCGCGAGGCGTCCTGTGAGCTTTTGCACTTCTTTCACATTTGTAGGAGGAGCCATATTGAGTATAGCTTTTATCTTCTCAGGGTTAGCTTCAATCCCCTTTTAACTAACCATAAAGCCCAGAAATTTACCAGATGAGACCCCAAATGCACACTTATTCGGGTTTAGTCTCATGTTATGCTTCCTCAATACATTGAAGGCTTCTTGGAGGTCAGCGACAAGGTCGGACCCAAGGATACTTTCACTAGCATATCATCGACGTAAATCTCCATGTTCCGCCTGATCTAATTTTTGAAGACCTTATTGACGAGGCGTTGGTAGGTGGCACCAACATTTTTTAGCCCGAAGGGCATTACCCTATAGCAGTAGAGGCTTTGATCTGTGACGAAGGACGTCTTCGGGAAATCTGGGGGGAACATTTGGATTTGGTTGTACCCGGAGAAGGCGTCCATGAAGCTCAGTAGCTCATGGACCGAAGTGGCATCGATCAATGTGTCGATACTGGGGAATGGGAAAGGATCCTTAGGGCATGATTTGTTCAAATCTGTGAAGTCGATGCAAATCGTCCAACTTCCATTGGCCTTTTTGACCATCATGATATTGGAGAGCCACTCCAGATAGTTGACCTCTTGTATGAACCGGGCTTTGAGGAGCTTCTCCACTTCTTCCTTTATGTCCTGCTGGCGTTCGGGGGCGAACTTTCACCTCTTCTGCTGGACAGGTTTGGACCCCAGAACGACACTTAGATGATGAACTAGAAGCTCTTCGGAAATCATTGGCATGTCAGCTGCTGTCCATGCAAAGAGGTCGCGGTTCTTCTTTATGCACTGGACTATGTCGGAACAGAGGGCAGAGGGAAGGTTTTTGCTGATGAAGAATTTGCGGGTCGGATCTTCTTCCGAGAAGAGCACTTCCTCTAACTCGTCTACCGGCTCCGACATTGGCTGGGTGTTCCCCTGGGGAATTTCAGGGTCTCGAGGGAAAGGACGGGTCCTCCGATCGAGGTCATATAGCATTTGCGGGCCATCTCCTGACTTCCCTTTACTTCCCCTACGCCTGCTTTGATGGGAAACTTCCTTTTTAGATGATAGGCTGATGGGACGGCTTCTAAAGCGGCCAGGCCAGGGGCGACCTAGGATCACATTGTAGGCGGCTGGGACGTCAACAACCATGAAGTCTATTGGCTCCGTTCGGATAGTAGGAGTTTTGTCAGCAGTTATGTCGAGGGTTATAACACCTTCGATCGTCATTGGCACTCCCGTGAACCCATGGACAGTGTAGCCGGTGGGCTTGAGCCTGTCCCGCAATAGTTTGAGCCATCGGAAGGCCGCTAGAAAGAAGATGTTGACAGAACTGCCATTATCCACTAGAATCCATTCTACTTTGAAGTTAGCCATGTGGAGGTTAATCACCAGTGCATCACAGTGGGGGTTCGGACACCCTCTAGATCTTCATCCGAGAAAGTAACCAGGACCCGAAGACCTTTGGGAGGGGGTAGGCTGTGCACCGAATTGACTTCCCTGATGAAAGCCTTTCGAGATGAGTTGGAGGTTCCTTCCATTGGTCCTCCGTGGATGAGGTGCAAGATGCACTCTTCTTCGAATTCGGGAGTCTCGTCACGCCTCTCGGGGGGCTTGTTAGCCCCTGGGGTGGAGGAGGATCGACCCGGTCCTTTCTTACAAATTTGGAGAGCTACCCTCTCTGAATAAGGGCTTCGATCTCATTTTTCAGAGCCCGACAGTCATTGGTTTCGTGGCCGTGGTCTCGATGGTAGCGGCACCACTTCTCCTTATCCCTCTTCTTTCCAGGAGTATTCATCCTTGGGGCGGGAGGTAGGATCCCTTCTTTCTCTACCTCCATTAGAATGGTTGAAACATTGGCGTTGAGAGGGGTAAACTTTTCAAATCAGGGAGATAGACGACGCTGACCCCCGTTGTCCTTCTGGAGCTTTTTAGCTCCCTCATCTTCAGCGGCCTTCCTCTTATTTCCAGAAGAGGATCCCTCGAATGTGGGGCGATGTTCAGCTTCCTCCTTCCCGATGTACTTCTCACTTCTGAGAAGAAGGTCGGAGTAGTCTCGCGGGGGCTTTTTGGCTAGGGAGGACCGGAAGTTCGAGTTGAGGACATTGGACTGGAAGACGGCTGCAGCGACCGATTGATCGAGGGAGGCGATGGACCTGGCTTCCGCGGTAAATCTCTTAACATAGTCTTTCAGTTTCTTGCCTTTCTTCTGATTAAGGAAGAGTAGTGAAATACTCATTTTTTCGGAGCGGCGGCTGCTCATGAAATGGGTTATGAAGAGGGTCTCGAACTGTTCAAAGGAGAAGATGGAAGACGGGGCGAGGCAAGAGTACCATTCCCGAGTCGGGCCTTTAAGAGTGGCTGGGAAAGTTTTGCATAGGAGGGCATCGGAGGCCTGATGGATCATCATGAGAGTTTTGAAACTCTCGATGTGATCCATGGGGTCTGATTCTCCCGTGTATGTCTCGAACTGTGGGGGTTTGAAATTTGCTGGAACGGAGGCCTCCATGATGATTCGGGAGAACGGGGGTCTGCTTGGATGGAGGGTCCTCCCTCTTAGCTCCTCATCTCTATCTAGTTGACCGAGGCGCCTCTCCATCTCGTGGAGACGACGGTAGACAGCATCATCCCTTCGACGGTATCCTGGTGAGCCTCTGGACTCGTCTTCGTATGATGGGGAGTGTGGGCTACAGCGATGGTAGCTTGGAGACTGGTGAGGAATAGGAATGTGATGGCGGTGGCTCGGAGCTTGAGGAGGACTTAGGGACCGATGGCGAGGGCTTCGAACCGGCTCAGGAGTGGGGACCCTCTGAACATTATTATTGTTGTTTGGTGGGATATTGAGGGCCTACAAGATTGTTGCCTGGAACTCTTGGAATTCTACTCGGGTGATAGGTCCGTTCTGGTCCCTCTGGGACTATCGACCAGCGGGAGAATGGCACCTTCTTCGACGGCACTCCGGGGACTCCCTCCATCTCCTATGAAGAGGGGACCTCTTGTGGTCGCGGCGGCGAGGACATCGCGCATTTGGACGTTCTGAGCAGGAGGCTCTCTCTCGGGCCCGCCTTTCATCCAAACGGTGGCGAAGGTCTTTCTCTTTCTGCCGGTTGATGATGATGTTGCGGAGGTCTTCTGAAGGCCGAGAGTTATCGGATGCCATGGATTCAGTGGAAGGGTTACGTACGGAGATATGGTCGCGATGAAGAGGTTGCTTCTGAGGGTGAGGATTAGAGGTCCCTATACCAGCATTCTGGGGTCCGAGTGGAGCCTGCTGGGGTTGAAGATTTTGGAGAGGAGGCTGCCCCTGCTGTAGCGGCAGATCGGGTTGAGGAGGGAGCTGTTCCTGTTGCTGGACGGGTTGGAGGGGAGCCCCCGGTTGTTAGGAGGAATGGGAGTGGGTCCACGGTTGGACAATCTGGATCTTATTTTCCTTGGTGGCATGGCTGGAGGTGGTATTGACAGCCGGAAGAGGTTGGATTGCTATTCGTTTCCCACAGACAGTGCCAATCTGTTGCCGCTGAAATCGGTGTGGGAGAAAACAGATAGATTTGTGGATTCGAGGGAAGTTGAATAGTCAAACCTGAACAACTTCGCTGGAGCTTTACCGAGATTCTCCCGCCATTGACCTGCAAAAAGTGCGAAATACCGGGGTTGATTCCGGCAATGTACCCTCCGACACTCTTGTCAGTAATCAGAAAGATTATGACAGAGATTTGATTGGCAAAAGATTGATTACCTGGTAACAGTAGGGGGAGGGGGGTATTTATAGCCGCCTTAGGAACCAGTTTCAGGATAAGATCAAATTCCTACTTCCAGTGTAAATGGATAGAAGCGATCAGGACCGTTGATCAAGGACAATCATAAACCCTAGCTCCTATCTAGCTGGACTAGGTTTCTTGCGGGTTGGAACCCGTACCCAGTAAGACGGATCCGTTTATGGGTTTTGGGCTTTTGGAAAAAAATCCAGTTCCCATTTCAGACCCGTTTGTAGGTGAAATTACCATTTTACCCCCGAGCTTTAAGATTCGTGCCTGGTTTGAACGGTTCCGATTTAATCCTATTTTTAGCCATATCAACAAGTTAACATGAATCTGTGGTACAAAGAATGGGACAAATTGACCAGTGGCTTTTCAACCTTTCATGGTTTTATTGTACAGTATCATGGAAAGTTTCTCATAAGAATGCAAGAGAAAAGAAACAAAATTCCAACTAATTATTTAACCAAGACAAAAAGAAACTGTGTCCATTGATCTGTTCGACAAGGTTTGTTTGGACTTTGGAGGTAGATTAAATGAAAAGGCTAGTATACAGAGTAGGAATTGCATATGTTCTTGTACACTACATTTGTGTTTCTGTGCATATTGCACAGGATTATCAGATGCTCATTTTGTGCACCAACTCTCCTAGTCCTGCGTACTAGTTTGATACTTCAAATGATTGTATTCAGAGGCAAAATTACTTAAGGGAATTTGCCTGAAAAAAGTTTGAAAATGAAGAAAGTAAGTCTGGACTTCCATTGAATTTCAAGATGCACTCTTCACCATGTTTATTAGTTCACATGATTTTCCAGCTAAAATTATATATAAAAGGGCAATATCAAAATTTTGGTTTTAATATTAAGCAACAAGTACTACTATAAATAAATATGCACACAAATTAATTTTCTCACTAGCGAGAAGAAAATATCAGTAACATATCAATCTGGTACTCAAAAGCAAGATTATAAATTTATCAGTCTAGCGGAGAATTACATTAGCAAGAGATCAAGTATCAAAGATACAAGCACAACTCAGATACATAAAATTTAAAATGCTGGAGAATCATTTGTTGACAAGGAAAATAAGCAGTTACAAATTTACGATGTTCTAAATAATAATAATAATGAAACTAGAACAATTCATAGGTATAATTTTGAAGTACTTTTCACTTGTCCTTTTCTCAACATGATGGAGTCGGCTACGGAAGTTAACTACTTTGAGATGGCTGCAAGCAAAATTAACAGAACTTTAACCAACCTCGTGGCAATCCTCCAAACCTCACTATCATTTCATCGTCAAGACAACTCTACGAAAGATGGGCTTGAAAAGTTCACATGAATCTAACAGTTCAAATAGCTGATTAGGACAGTAGGAAATACTTCTCTGGTTAACAATGCCATCACAGAGCACACTACTGACTTCTCATACACAGGACACAACAATCTAGATGACAATATTTTGTCAAATAGTGGACTTAACCTAAAAAATGAGTGAACACACCTGAGGCAATTCCTCCAAAGTTTCACAAGAAAAAAGATTAAAATGAGTAGTTCTTCGTTCACGGTTTGTCTAAAATATGATCATATACATAACGAATTTACGATTCAATTCAATTAATGGTATTGTCATTTCTGATTGATATCTAATCAAAATAATCTCAACCAGCTCTCTTTTAGTCATAAAAGTATCTATAACTGGTGTCAAGATAAGATTCTGAATCCTAAAATCCCAACCTCGTGGATATCTTTACCCCCTCCTTTGAATTCTCACCCACAAGCCATATCCCCCAAATCAACACTGTCAAATCATAATCGTATGTTTGCAAGTTCACATTCTAGTATATCAACATTGAAGTTACGGTGGGGTTTGAGGAATTTAGACTAATCCTCTCTAACATTATATAATCATAATTAAAAAAATACAACAAACCCTAATTAGTCCACATTATCAAATCCCAACACATTCTCAAATAGCAAAATACTCTTAAATCACAGATTATTCAGTACAAAATTCCAAACAATTTCATTAAAACATAAAAAATTTATTTAAAGTTGGAAATAATCATACCTAGGATTTGAGAGCTAGAGAGAGGGGGAGAATGATGGCGGAAAAGGGCGATGAGGATGCCGGAGATACGATGGCGGGGAGCATGGCAGAGGAGACGAGCGGGGGGAGCACGGCAAAAGAGACGAGCGCTAGGGTTTGAGAGCTAGAGAGAGGGGTGAAAAGATGGCGGGCAAGGATGATGAGGATGCCAGAGCGAATACGGCGGGGAGCACGCCGGAGGAAACGAGCGTGGGGATCACGGGATTTGGGTTGCGGCGATGGAGGTAGGGTTTTCGTTTTGCGCGTAAACAGGAGAGAGAGAGAGGCGAAAGAGAATAACGATGATTAATCAAAATTGTTAAGTTAATTATCGAGTATAACCTGGCGTCTCTTATCCAACGCCGGGGAACATATGCATACCCCGGCATTTTACAATAAACGTCGGAAAAATAAACCTGTTTTTATTTTCTGTTAATAATTTTCTTTCGTCTCTGACGTTTCTCGAAAGCGCTGGGGTAAAAACGCCAATGTAGGGTAATTTATTTGTAATGTCTTTCCATTCAAAAATATTGTTATGAGGTAAAAAAAAATTACAAAAAAAATTTTGGAACCCAAAATGGGATACCATTGGACACCCTTTTTGAAACCCCAAACCAAAAAGACATATTCCAAGGAATATGCCAGAATGGAACCCAAAAATGGGGCTGGGGATGAGGTTCCATTGAGGATGCTCATAAGAGCATCCCCCCCTCCCACCAAATAGGGCCCCACAATTTTTTGGCGATTGCAGAAATGGAATTGCAAATATGCGGTTCCATTTTGTAGCCGCATTTGGTGGGGCCCCTCCTTTTTATAAAAATATTATTTATTTTGTTATTTGTTATTTGTTTTGTTTTGATTTTATCTTTTAAACTTCTTTTTAAGTTAGCTATTATAAATAATAATTATACCATTATTAATTTATTACGAATTTATTACGAAGATCTTTAAAATAATACCAATATTAGATATCGTCCAAATTCATTTTAAGTTGTAAGATAATAATATAGATCACTTAATTATATTAAAGAGAAATTGAAATTCATAAATATTTGTATGCATTGATAGATTGTTTTTATATTCAATTATTTATATTATCTTTCTACATTAAAAATATTGTTGTGGGAAAAAAAATTTTAAAAAAAAATTGGAATTCCATAATGGAGATTGATTGGAGTACACTATATAAAACCCCAAATTAAAATGACATATTTTAAAAAATATACCAAAATGGAATTCCAAGAAGAGGATGAAGATGATGTTAGGTTGAAAATGCTCTAAGATCCAAGTAACTAAATGGAAACAAATTGAATGTGAGGTCCACTTTTCTTTCTTTCTGGACTTTCTCTTCTAATACTTTAGAACAAACAACAACGCCCAAAAGTTTGGGCTAGTAAACGCTTTAAAGCCATTTCCCATTTGATCAATACACTCATAATGTCAAGGTCCGTCCTTAACAAATCAAAAGAAACTGTAGTGGCACGCACGTCCGCCGTGTTCGAAAATAACCAATATCCCATATGCTTTTTTTGGAAGACAAAGTTGTGGAAAAACACTGACCAAATAAAAAAATAGTTTCTCTCTCTAGAAATTCTAGAGAGAGAAACCCTCCCCCAAATAAACCCAAAAGTGAGCAAACCCTAGATAAGTGTGTGGGGCGGCGGCTAGGGTTCTTTGCCGCCGCCCCGGTGCTCCTCTTCCACCGAAGCCCCGTTGTCCTACCCCTCTTCTCCCCGGCGAGTTTCAAGTAGAGATGGGCGGCTAGGGTTTCCTCGACGACAGCAACCTTCGCCCTATCGCCGACCCAGATCGAGGAGGCAGTTGGCCGTGTGGCTCAGGGTTCACTGCCGCCTGGGTGCTCCTCCCCCGCCGGGAAGCTTCTAGGTGATGAAACCCTAGATCTGTAAGTGTGGGGGTGGCGGCTAGGGTTTGCCGCCACCCCGGTGCTCCTCCACCGCCGTGCTACCCTCCTTCCCTCTTCTTCCCGGTGCACCGCCCCTCCTCGACGACGGTAGCCAACCCAGATCGGATCCCCTCAGATCTGGGCCACGGCGAGAGAGAAGCCCCCCACCCCCCATCGCAATCCCAGTCGGGGAGGGTGTCTGCTGCCGTGTCGACGCCTGTGGGTGGTGTCGGCAGTAATAGATCTCCATACGCCTTTGTGTAAGTGGCGTGGAGGGTGTCGTATGTTGTTTTGCACGATTGTGGAGCTTGGGCTCGAAGATAGGGTCCCTCCATGATGTGCGCTCACTTGTCTCAACTTTCGGGGTGCTTGTCTTAACTGTCATGGAGCAACAATGTCATGCCAGAGCATCCTCCCCACGCCTGTTGTCGCAAATGTCATGGATCTGGGACTTAAGTGTGTAAGGTATGGGGCCTGTTGGGCCAGGCCGGTGGTTGTTTGCTATGGGACGTGGGGACTGTGTAGCACGTTGTATTGCACGATTATGGGGGTTAGGCCCAAAGATGGGGACCCCTCCATGATGTGCGCTCACTTGTTTGAGTGTCCAACGATGCCACCAATGTAGTCTTAACAGCGCCTACTATCAGGCTATTGAGCTTGCCCTAGCTTAGGCCACTGTCTCGTAACAGCGTCACCTCTTCCCTCATTGGGAGTAAGAGTCGAGATGAGTCTGTATGGTAAGAAATCGCCTGAGAGAGCAAGAGCGTGAAAGAGGGGAGGTATCCTCTCCACGACTATCTCCTGGAGTGTGGTTTTCTGGTGTGGTGAGCGAGATAGTTGTTTGGTGAGAAATCGCTTGAGATAGCACAATCGTGAGAGAGGTGAAGGTATCCACTTCATGGCTATCTCTTTGGTAGCGGCTGTGGGAGCTGTTGGTGCGTTTGTAGGATGAGTGGTGGAGATGGTGGCTGTGCATGTGCCGTGGTGTCATAATTCGGCTTGTGGGGCTTGAGCCTAAAGATGGGGTCCCCTTAGCGAGGAGAAGGCAGGGATCGGCGGGTGTTAAAATCCTGCCAGACTAGCTTCAGGTGGGTGTGCATGTGCCGTGGAGGCAGTGTACGAAGCTAAACTGACGTTCATACAATTTTGCTGGACCGAGCTTGTTTATCGGCCCACCCTCCAGGGTTGTTGGAGGGATTTGTTGTTTGTACGGGTCATGTTGCTTCATGTATGTTTTATTTCCTGTCTGTAGGTTGTAATTTGGCCCAGTTCTCTGGGTCTGTATCATTAATTTCTTATTAATGAAATATGGTGGCCATACTCCACCGTTTCCTTCAAAAAAAAACTCACATTACCGAAGTGAAGCTCCTGCCCTTTTTTACTTGTTATTGGACTTCCTTACACATATAATCATTATTCCAAATAAACTGCATATTTACGTATCTATCCACAACAAATCAATATTATCCTTAATAACATTCTCCAAGGTAGTTCTTCTAGTTATAAGCCGTTTAAAACTGAGAATGATGAACACGACGAATACCCCTACGCCTAATCTTAGGGATGACAATCGGGTCGGGTCGACCGCAACCCATTCACAACTATTACGCACCAACCCAAACCAATTTTATCCTGTCGGGTTTGGGTCCAACCCGTGAAATTTTGCAGGTCGAAACGAGTCAGATTTTCACCAAAAGAAACTCGCTCGATCTGGTCCGACTAACTCGAAACCAGCTTCGAACCCACACGAACCAGACTCGCAACCTGTCGGGTTGCTAACGGTTGACCTGAACAGGGTTGAACGGTTGACCCGAATGGGTCGAACGTTGCCAAGCAGCCCGTTGGGGCTTTGACTTTTTTTTTGTGGGGGTTTTTAACTATAAAAACCCCATAATTTCACTCAAACTTTTTCACACCTCCATCTATCAACTCTCTTACTTTCTTACTCTTTCTACTACTACTATTACTCTCAAATCTCAATCTACTTCAAAAAAGAAGTAACAACGAAGTGAACAATAATTCGATCGTGTTGAATTCGTGTTGAAGCCACTACATCCCCACCAACTCTCTCTACTACTCAAATTATTGCCGAAGCTCACACTCTATCTACAACTTTACTACATATTTTCTCAAGCGACTACGTTTACACCAACTCTCTCTACTACTCATATTTCTCTCTCAACTCTATATTCGATTATTCGTGAAGTACGATATCCAAAATTCTCAACTCTCTAAACTCTTTATTATTGTTGTAGATTTTTTTAATTTTATTAAACTTGTTTGTTGGTTTTTCGCTACTCTCTCTTTCTCAACCCTCATATTGTTTTTTAGATATTTTTTTTTCATATATTACCCTCAATCTTTCTATATTGTTCCACTAGTTTTTTTCACATACACTACTAAAACACTAAAAACTATTTTTTTACAGACACTACTACTACACTATATTTATCATGTCATGATCACGAGATAGCGGCCGTAGCCAAAGTGGACAAGATTCCACTAGTTCTTATCATCGGCCTCCAACAATCCCACAATTAAAGACAGAACATAACCCCAAACCTTAACATAGGTTATGAAGATATTCCTCCACACGATTTTGATCCCGACACACACCAAGAAATGCATACTAGTGCACACAAACACATGAAACCGAATTTGGACAACCCACTTCTAGTAGAAAACATAGAGGGGAAAACTGGTAATTGGCACAAATATTATGACTTTATCCTGGATGAGAAGAATCCTAGTATATGACATAAAATTTGTGAAACATGTAACAAAAGTTACAAATAGAAGAAGGGTTACACTTAGATGACACATTACCTTCGTACACCTCGCACTAGTACAAGACCAACAACAACAAAAAAACCCCTATGACCGGACAATTAGATAGCCACCCCTATGATTCTGAAATTATTCATCGGGAAATGACAAAACTAATTATTAAGGATGAGTTACCTTGTTCCTATTTCGAGAGTAGGAACTTAGAGGCATTTAACCAAAATGCACTAAATCCACATTTTAAAAGAATTCCTAGAAACACACTCACACATGATTGGTTTAAACTTTACAACAAAATGGGAAACACTTTAATTGCACATTTATTTTCTTTAACTTGTAGAGTATCGTTAACTTTCAATTGTTGGAAATGTTGTAACGATATTTTGATGATGGATATAACTTGTCATTGGATCGATAGTGATAGGATGATTCAAAAGAGAATCATATCACTTTCTGCTTTACTGTATCCCTATAGTGGTATGGTTATCGCAACACGTATTTTAGAAGTTTGTGATTTTTTTAATTCGGAATAAAATTTTTACTATTAGTTTTGATAATGCCTCCAACAATAATAGTTCAATTAATGCATTAAAAGAACAATTAGCTTATCCATGTCATGAAATTTTTCATTTAGGTGTGCATGCCATATTTTAAATTTATGTGTACAAGATGTTTTGAAAGTAGTCGATCCATATGTGAATGCAATTAGAAATTGTGTACAATTCATCACTTTACGTGGAACTATGCGTCAACAATTTAAATCATGGTGTAATTTTAAGGGAGTACATTTTAGAAAATTTTCGAGAGATGTTAAATACTAATGGAACTCAACTTTCGACTAATTAAATGTTGTTACACAATATAAAGTAGTTATAAATGATTTTTTTATTGCAAAAAATATGAAATTTTTTGAAATGATTTCCCATTCTTGGTTTTTTGTTGAATCTTTGTTAAGGATTTTGGAACCTTTTAAAACCGCAACTGTAAAGTTTTCAAAATCTCATGATTCTACTTCTAGTAATATTTTTATTTCAATAAATACTATGATACAAACTTTTCAATACATGAGTTCGGACTGATACATTTGCCATATTCTTCATCCTCCTCCTATGTTGTATTGTATTGCTACTGTTATGGATCCTTGTATCAAATTAGCAGGTACGAATAGTTTGATTGAAATATTTTTTACTTTACTTGGAGATGAATCTGAATATGATTGTAATTAATTTTTAGCTAGGTATGAGTTTGTCAAGATAAATCAGAGTGATGAAAATAATACTAAATATTGAATTGAGAAATAACTGAGTACAATATCTCCTATATATAGGAGTGAACCAAATACAAAATTAGCCCAATACCCAATATGGGACTATAATATCTAACACCCCCTCTTAAACTCATGGTGGATCAAACAGTATGAGTTTGCCTACTAAAAATTGAAATCTCTGAATAGTATGAGATTTGCTGAAGAAGTCTGCTGTCTGCTGTGATGAGGTAATAGAATCAAGAGAAATAGTCCCTACTTCAAAGCGCTCACGAACATAATGACAATCAATCTCTATATGCTTCGTTCGCTCATGAAAGACCGGATTGCTTGCAATGTGTAGTGCACTCCGGTTATCACAATGAAGAGGAGTGGTCCTGAAAGAGTGACACCCATATCTGATAAAAGCCAACGAACATGAACAATCTCTCTAGTAGTAGCTGTCATTGCTTTGTACTAAGCTTTAGTCGAAGAACATGCAACAACTGCCTATTTCTTACTTCGCCATGAGATCAGCGAGTCACTAAGAAATAGACAGAAACCGGAGGTAGACCGTCTGGTAGTAGGATCACCTGCCTAATCTGAATCGGAATATGCACTCAGCTCTAGTTTGGATGTAGCAGGCATGAATAATGAGTGAGTAATAGTGCCACAAAGATATCTGATAATCCGAAGAAGAGTACCGTGTGAACTGATGTAGGAGCAGAAACAAACTGATTGACAACGCTGACTGCATGAATAATATTGGGTCTGGTCATGCATAAGTAGAAAAGCTGTTCGATAATATGTCTGTATCAAGTGTGATCAGGAAGGAGCTCACCATCAGTGGGACGAAGCTTCACATGAAGCTCTAAGGGTGTATCAGCTGATCGACTGTCAGAAAGGCATGCAGCGGAAATAATATCTGATGTGTATTTTTGGTTGGAGTTGAGTATCCCCCAAGATCCATGATCAATCTCTAGGCCCAGAAAATAACGTAGCCTGCCAAGATCTTTCATAAGGAACTGCTGATGAAGGTATTTCTGGGTGGATGTAATGCCCCCAGAGTCATCCCCAGTAATGATCATATCGTCAACATAGAGTAGTAGAAGTATCCTCCCCTGCGGTGATGACCGCATAAACATAGAATAGTCTTGAGAACTCTGAATAAAACCAACCTTGGTAATGACAAGGTAAAAACACTCAAATCAGGCTCGAGGGGCCTGCTTCAAACCATATATAGCCCGACACAACCGACAAACATGACCAAGAAGAGTAGGGAGGCTAGGAGGAGGATCCATATAAACAACCTCAGATAAGGTACCATGAAGAAAAGCATTCTTCACGTCCATCTGGTATAACAGCCATTGGCGGATGGCAGCAACAGCAAGAAGGGTGCAAACAGTAGTCATTTGTGCAACGGGAGCAAAGGTCTCATCATAATCAATGCCAGGCTCCTGAGTAAATTCTCGGGCTACTAAACGAGCCTTGTGCCACTCAATAGATCCATCAGGTTGATATTTGACCTTGAAGATCTACTTGCAGCTAATAGGCTGAACACCCTCTGGCAGAGGAACAACATCCCAAGTGCTAGTCTGATAAAATGCACTGAATTCCTCTGCAATAGCTTTCCTCCGTTCAGGATATTGAATTGCATCTAGATAGGTTCTGGGCTCACATTTAGTACTATAGCAGTGAGATATGCATGAAACTGTGGTGAGTAGGAAGCTAGGGTGGCAAAACCAAACTGGTCAGAAGGACCAATGACATTAGGTGTATAACATGTCGGAGGAATACCAGAAGTGGAACGTGTAGACTGATGAAGAGGTGGTGGATTGGCAGAATGTGGGGGTGAGGATGGTGGAGTAGGTGCATCTGTCGGTGGGGAAGTAGGTGGGGTGGGTGCTGGCTGCTGTGAAGATGCAGGTGGTATTTCGGTAGGGGAAACAACAGGTGTAAGGACTACAGGAGATGTGAATGGAGCCAGAGGAGTAGGATCAAAAGGAATTCGGGAAGTTGAAGTCGGAGGGCTAGCAACAACTGGAAAATCGAGAAAACTAGTATCCTCGGGAGGAGTCAGGTAGTAAAAGGAGTCTTCCACAAAAGACACATGTCGAGAAATGCGAACACGACCCGCTGATGGATCAAAACAAAGATAACCTTTGTGTTCGGGACTGAGACCTAGGTGTACGCACTTAGCAGCACGAGCGGAGAGCTTCGTGCGCTCAGTAGGAGGGAGAAGGACGTAACAGGTACACCCAAAGGTACGGAGCATATTGTAGTCGGGAGGTGAATGATAAAGAGCCTCATAAGGCATCGTACCAGCTAGGGCAGACGAGGGAGTAATGTTGATGAGACTAACAGAGTTTATGATAGCTTCAGCCCAGAAAGAACGAGGAGCGGAAGAGGAGAGTAAAAGAGCGCGAGCCATCTCAAGGATGTGACAATGCTTGCGTTCAGCTACACCATTCTCCTCATGTGTGTGAGGACATGATTACTGAAAATGGGTGCCGTGAGACTGAAGGATCGATCTCATAGTGGTGGAAGTGTACTCACGTGCACCGTCTGATCGGAAATTCTTAATGCGCACCCCGAACTGAGTGTGAATCATAGTTGTAAAAAACTGGTAAATATCAGATATCTCAGATCGCTGATGCATAAAAAAAACCCATGTATGTCTAGTGAAGTCATCGATGAAGGCAACATAATAGAGATAGCCTTTTCACGAAGGTACGGGAGAAGGTCCTCATATGTCAGAATGAACAAGTTGAAAATGATGAGTGGTTTCAGAAGTGCTTTTGTGACTAAAAGGTAGGGCAGTGTGTTTGGCCAAATGAAAACCCTGACAATCAAATAAATATTTAAAAGTGAGAGAACCAAGGGCACCATTGCGAGCTATAGTCTGGAGTCGTGAGGCGCTAATATGATCTAAACGTCTGTGCCACTGATCAGCATCATAAAAAACAATACCGGCAAAACTAGAAGGAGAGTGATGTGCACGAAGAAAATCTCGATAATATATACGACCTTGACGACTAGCATGCCCAAACTCCTCACCGGTGGAGGAATCAGTAATAGAACAAGCTAAAAAGTAAAAAGTAACGACAAGACCACTATCACACAATGCAGTAATAGAAATAAGGTTTATTGATAAATGAGGAGCATAAAGAACATATTGTAATGTGAGAGTGGGAGAGCTAATTGTCCCTGAGTGTGTAATAAGAAGTGGTGAGCCATTAGCTGTGTGCAGAGATGGAGAGTGAGAGGGAAGTGCTGTGCAGGTGGTGAACAATGTCTGATTACTAGTGAGATGATGTGATGCACCAGAATCTAAAATTCAGAATGAATTCATACCGGGAGTGGCAGAAAGTACAGGAGCAGAGGAGCCATCATTGATAGACTGACCCATGAGCTGTAGTTCTAGCTGAGTGAGGTATTGCTGAAGATTAGCCCAAGCAGTAGGAGACAACAAGGCTGGAGTGACGGGCATGGCTAAGGATGTGAGGGAAGAAGCACTGCGAGGAGAAGTAAGACTAGCGCTGCTGTGATTGAGAGCACAATGTGGAGGGAGATGCTGTTGGTGTCTGGATCGAGGTAGGGAGTAGGGTGGTGCTACCGGTGGCGGAAGTAGAGGTGGGGTAGGGTGAGGAATGATGTTGGGAGAAGGTAGGAGGTCGGAGGCAGACTAAAGGTGGTGCTGCTGCTGTTTGAATCTGGAGGAGGGACAAGAGGCAGTTGCAGCAGGGAAGTCGGTGGAGGCAGAAATATGTGGAAGAGTCTGGGATTCCATCCAGTGGTAGTAGCAGTACCTGCAATTTTGTTATTTTATTTTTATTTTATTTTGACTTATTTTGATTTTTTTTTATTTTTTTTGTTTTTTTTTTTTTTGTTTTTTGTTTTTTTTCAACAGAAAAGAGAAGAAGAAAAGTAAAAAAATGGGTTATTGGATTCCGTGTCGGTTAACGGGTAAACTATTTACAAGGATAATGGGGAAGTAGGGTTAGAGGTTGAGGTGGGAGAGGAGAAGGGCGGCTAGGGTTTGTAAGGGGCAGATTTTGCATGTCCTGGCGGTGAAGCGCTCTCCTCTCATTAGCCGAAGCGCCGCCACCTCCATCCGATTCCAATGGCTTGAATCAAGGTCCATGAGCTCCGCACCAAGTCGAAGATGGATCTCTTGAACCAGCTCAAGGATCTCAAGGCCGAGCTTACCCTCCTCCGCGTCGCTAAAGTCACCGGCGACACCCATAACAAGCTCTCCAAGATAAAGGTTGTGAGGTTGGGGATTGCGCATGTGCTAACAGTGATATCGCTGAAGCGGGGAATGACCGGAAACATGAGCGATCGTCGGAGAAAAATTCGATCTCGGCGATGTCGACGGGGAAGTTCTTGAATCTGGTGCGATCGACGGGGAAGTTCTTGGAAGAGACCGGAAATGAAGTCGATGATGATGACTATTGATCTTTGCTGTTTTTTTTAGGATTGGAATTTGAGGATTTTTGATGAGGAAATTTAAGAAGGGAAAAATTGGATAATTGGCTCTGATACCATGTCAAGATAAATCAGAGTGATGCAAATAATACTGAATATTGAATTGAGAATTAGCTGAGTACAAGATCTCCTATATATAGGAGTGGACCAAATAAAATTAGCCCAATACCCAATATGGGACTATAATATCTAACAAAGTTGACATTGAATAACTTGTATGATTATTATGATAGAACTTACGCATCTAGTAGTACAACACGCCAAACTATAGTATATCAACTTTATCTTCTTATACTTATAGAGGTAAGGGTAAGAGTACATTAAAAGATGTCACAGCTAATTTACTTGCTCGTATTCAATCTAAAAAATCTAGGACTAATGCACTTAATGAATTAAACTGGTATAATCAACAAGATAATGTGAGTTCTAGTTCTAAGATGAAGTGTTACAGTGGTGGGAAAAACATGAAACTCTTTTTTCCAATTCTTTCACATGTGGCTAGAGATCTACTAACCCCTCCTGTGTCTATAGTTGCAGCAGAAAGTGTTTTTTTTACAAGTGGCAGGATTTTAACTGATTACAAGAATCCATTGAAGCCAGATTCATTGGAGATGCTGGTGTGCACCGAAGATTGGAAGAAAACTGAAGGCAGGACTCCAGGAAAAGTGGGCGACACCTTAACAAGTGGAAGCAACTTGCTTGAAGATCGACGAATGTAACCCCTGTTTTTTCAAAAATTTATTTTTGTGTATTTCATGTATTTTTTTTTAAAAAAATTTCGCAAATTATTTTTCCGGTTTTCAAATTCTTTTATCAAAATGTGTTTTTAAATTTTTTTTATTAAAATATGTTTTCAATCAATGACTTTATTCGTAAATATTTTCAATGATTTTTATATTGAAACCCAATTCGAATTTTTATTGTTATTATTAGTCTTATTATTACTGTTGTTTTAAACCTAATATTATTATTGTTATTGTTATTATTTTTATTATTATTATTGGTATAAAGTCCAAATTGTATATTTTTATTATTTGGTTATTTTATTTTATTTATTTTTCTATTGCATTTTTTTTAATTTCCTTATTGGATTTTATTATATAAACCCAATTACCCTATTTTTTTTAATTTACCCATACCCATTATATAAATCCCCAATACCCAACAATATCCTACCCATTTAACCTTAACTACCCAACCCGTTTATACCAAATAACCCAATCCATTACCTATTGACTACCCAGTATGAAACACTAATACCTATCAACTCTAATACACATGTTAGCTACCTACCCATTACCGGATTACCATACCTATTAATCACCCTTTAACTAAACTACACCTATTAATTATCTACTAATCCCATACCCAACCGAACCTAATATATATTCCCACCTTTTGCCTTACTTTATATTCCTACCGTGAGCTCCTTTTTTTTTTCCCACCCGGTTTGCACCTATACCCGTCCCATTCTTTTCTTTGGAGCCGTCAGCTTGTGTGTGCACCCTTCACTTTATCCAACCCTAATTCTTATGTACCCCTATATATATATCCTTATATATAGTTTCAATCCGTGCTGCATATTCTTTTTCTCCAAACCATTGCACCCTTATTCCGTGCTCTCTCTCCCGCTTCCTCTCCATCCATCGTCTCGCGCTCTCGTGCTTTTGGAGTTTTATTGCGCGTGCTCGAGTGCGCGTGTGGATCGTTCGGGAGTTCGTAGATTTTCGTTCGTGAGAATTGCTCCTACTTTTGATTTGCATCGTTCTTCATCTCCAAATTAAGGCAAGTAACTTGTACTACAATTTATTTGGTTTGATACAAGTCAAAAAGTTCACCTATAGTGTAGTTGGGTCTAGAGACAACCAAAGATTGTGTTTTTCTTGATGGATTTTCTCTCTATTGTGATATTTTGGCCATAGAAGACTCATGACACCAATCTTGACATAAAACAACCCAAGAATCGCCTAATACCTGATTTTAGACTTGTATGTGAATTTTGTGTGAAAATTCGTGTTTGATTGATACCCATGTGAAATAATAGGTGTGGACATGTTAGTAACCCTAAAACATGATGTTTAGATGCTTGGTAGATTGTATTTCAAGTTTGGATGTGTTTGGATCAATCTTAAAGTTATGATGTTCTAGATTTGAAGTGTGAAATCTGTATTTACTGGGTATTCTGTTTTGATTGCTGTTTTCGTCCTTATTACAGTCCGAATCTTGATTCCAAAATAAAAGATGAATTTTAGATAATTTTGTTTATTTTCAAACCCCACTGGTTTTGCTTGATTTAGATTTCGTATGACTGAGTTATGAGTCTTCTAGTACAAAGGTGTCGATCTATTCCAGATTCAATTTTTGGTTAATTTTGTTAACAAACTATTTTCAAGAACTATTCTATACATATTATCTTGATCCAATATTTTGGTCAGTGTTTCTTTATGAAGTTAGGGATTACCCAGAATTTTTATGGATTTTATTGATAAGTTTTATGTGACGTTCCATGCTATTTTCTAAAATCTACTCGTGCTGTATTTTGCTTGCTGTTCAGTAAAGAATCCTATTTTCACTATGATTCCTTATACGGTATGAAAAATATTTGTGAAATATGAAATTTAGTAAATTCTATCTATTTTCATATCCCTTCGGCGGAATTGGATTTCGATACACTGGTTGCGAGATATCTTAGTTTTTGTACAGCAGTGTTGAGATTTCCAGATTCGTTAAACTATGTTTTCTTCATGCTTTTGTATTTTTGATGACTGATCTACTCTTACTGGAATATTATGAAACTTCATATTTTGATGCTAAACATATAGGGAAATACCCCAGATTTTTTCTGAATTTATTTGAGATGTTTTAATGCTGTTTTCCTGATTGAGAATTCGTTTTCCTGATTTCTGACTGAACATGTTTTCTATCTTCGAACCTGTTTTAAGTTAAGATGTTGTGAATTACTATATAACTTAATTATACCCTTTGGATTCATGTGGATGTCTATTTTCCAGATCCTTTGACGGATCCATATTTGTATTTCTGTAGAGACGAGAATCACTGTTTTAGTACTGATCTGTCATGCTGTCCTGATTGTAAACATACGCTGTTTTGCTCGTTTATGTGACTGTATATCATCCATGCTTGTATATTCGTTTCCCTGAACCTGATACATGTTTATACCCTGATATCCTTACTTTATTTTGCGACACATACATGCATGTCTGATTATAATAATAAATGACCAAGCCGGGGTTTTTAAGGAAAAGATCGAATAGTGAATAATTCAGAAACGTGTACTCGGAAGGGGGCCCGTGTTTTCCATTTGGATTCATGTTGATACATGAACCTATTGATGCATGATACCTGTTGGTTCATGTACCTGTTACCTGTTGCTTTTACCTGTTGCTGCATGGACCTCTTGGTTCATGTACCTGTTACTTATTGATGTACGGATCTGTTGGTCGTGTACCTGTAGATTCATGAACCCGTTGATGCATGAATCAGATGATTCATGTATCTGTTTTGATTCATGAACCTATTACCTGTTTTTGTTCTGATTCCCGAGTATACTGCCCTCTATGGTCCTCTATGAAATTTAAAACGAAACTGCATTGACTGTAATAACCATGTGATAAAAGGATGCACATGAAGTGTTACCTAAATAGTAATAATACAAGATATTTAATACATGATATTTGAACATGATACATGAGACTTGATATTTGACTTCATGATACATGAGATTTGATACATGATACATGTTACATGTTTACCTGTTGATCTGTTTACCTGACACTTGACACATGTTACCTGTACCTGCTAGTATACCATGTTGCTAGTTAGTTTTCCCATGTACTTGTATTCTACATTATTTGTGATCCGCGACTTGCAATTGATGGGTACTTATGTTTTCTCTTTTTTCTCTTTTCTGCGTTCGTTGAATTGTAGATTTTGGAGAACATGTTCCAGATGGTATCGGTGACATGAAGTATTAGTGCTGGATCTTGTTATTATTATTTCTTGTAGTTTGCTTGAACAAATATTGTATTCATGTATTTGGATTTATTCTTGTATTTAGGCAATGTGACACAGGATTATTTGTGTAATTCAGATCATGACTATTTAAGATTAATATATTTTATTTCAAGTATTCTTGTTGGTATTTGGTTCATATGTACATGTAGTTGATTTTTCTGACTTCTGACTTTGATTATACTGTGATATGTTGTAAAGAATTCCTGAACAGCTTATGGATGATAAAAATCATTCGCTGGACTTTTGTTACGTGCTCGTATTCCGTATTTTTGAAAAGCGGGGTGTGACAAGGAAATTTAGGACGATGAGATCCTTGGTTTAGGTTAAGTAGAGGTGCACGACAGTAATCCAATGTCATTTCTTCAATCTAACTCTAGGCTATCACGAACTCTAGATTATCTCCTTAAACATATAATTCAATAAATTTGTATGTTTTTTTTGTATTTTTATTACATGTATTTGTATTTAAAAAAGTTGTAAAAACTTATTAAAAGTTTAAATGAATAACATATACAATTTTGTTTCACTCTTATACTTATTGTACATTTCTCCAATTTAAATTTTTTTGAGTTAAAAAACAACCAAACCAACCCGGGCCAACCCACGACCCGACCTGACCAAAATCAGGTTCAACCCGTACGGGTTCGCGGGTCGACCGGGTCAAGCTTTAAGATTCCCAACCCAGCCCGGCCCAGCCCGGACCAAGTATTGACCCTACCCGACCTGAGTTCGCACCCTACCCGGGCAAACCCAGGGGGTTTGGGCCTAGCCCGGCCCACTCGACCTGCTCGCCATCCCTACTTAGTATATCTTCTTCATTCAAATTACTCACCTCCATTAAAATCCTAACTATTTAAATTGACCAATTTCCTTATCAAATATTGATGAGGGTAAAAATCCCAGCAAATTGGGGGTACATGATTGAGGCACAAATCTCGAAGCTTCTAAGGGAAAATTGGGGGTACATGCCTGTTTGAAGTATGAGTCATTTTTAGATCCATCAACTCAAAGTAGGCCTACAAACAAGGAGTAAGTTGCAGCCAAAGAAAACGAGACTTTGTTAATTAAAAGCACTTGACCAAATTCTCAATCCAAAAGAGAGAATCAACTAACTCAATCTTGTAACAATGGGAATAAGCAGTTTAAACATAAAAGATATATACCCTCCACTCTTCTTTAAATTGAGTTAGTTTAATCAACTAACTCAATCTTTTATAACTAAACTCTTAGCCTATAAATACCCTCCACTCTTCTTTAGAGTCAGGTAATCATTATTTGTCCACAGAAAACTCTACTATTTTTCTAAGTTATGACTTGGGCGTCGGAGGGTCTTTCGTCGGGAAACACCCTGGTGTTTAGATTCCTTGCAGATTTGCTGGAGCGATCTTGGCCGTCCAAATCAGATCCAAGCGTCGACATTAGTCAGGAAATAAGATTAAGAAGCGGTTAACGACGATTAATTCCTATCAAAATGTTTGATCATGATAATTTTTAATTAAAGAATTCATATTATCTATTTTGTCCCACACATAAAATAGCAACAACAAATATCTTGTTGATTTGCACCTTAACCTATTTTTTTACCTCCTGCTACCAGCATACTTTTTATTATCTTCTACTTGCAGTTAGCAACCTTGCTCCCATTTTTCATTTCCATCCATGATTTGCTTTTTTGTTCACATATCATTCCTAATATTATATCATAATATATTTCTAGCAAATATAGTTGACAACCAATTTGATTAGAATATTGGTGTTAATGAACTAAAACAAGAATTAAAGTTCCCCGAGAAAAATGCAAGTTTAAGATGATGGAAAAATGGGGGAAATTGGTGAATTTAATTCATGGAAGAAGATATAAGAGAGGAATAACTGTTAGAAACTTTTAAGTAGGTGAAAATGTTACTTGTTTACTTTTGTCAAACTCTAATAACTGCTTCTGTGTAAACAGTTAAAAAAAGGGTCTATCTTCTTGTAGGTTTCGGTAGGGAAGAACATAAACAAATTAATTTGTTAGGGATGGATATTGTTGATGTTAGAACTTGAATTTCGTGAAATAGAATATTTCTAATAATTTTTGTGAAGAAGTAAAATTACAGGAAAGAAAATTTAAACCAGACAATTTGATACAGAGTCGATATGAAAATTTCTATCCTTAAAGCAAAATTCGTCCCGTAGTGTGACAGTTGTTGACGAACTGTCTCTAAAGATACAACTGTATTACCTTCTCTGAAGAGCAGCACCCAAGCTTCAGAGATACCAGCGAACCAGCAACTGCGTCGTACTCTCAGACAGACTCAGAGACTCAGAAGAAGAAGGAGAAGAGATTACTCAAAAAATGGTACAAAATGACAGACAAAATTGACTGAACTTATAGGAGATGAAGGCGTAACAGATGGATCCATTACTCTGTAACAACAGAGTAATAGCTCAAAAGAGTAACTGATGAATCCATTATTCTTACAGAGTTATGACACCAGTTACAGAATTCCGAACGCCTGAACAGAATGGAGAGAAACTGGATTGAAGGAAAAATTCGGAGCGGGGTAAAAAATAGTTTAGGCAGAACTGGACCGAACCTAACCAAAGCCAGGGCCGGAGCCGGGGTCAGGGTCGGGGCCGGGCCGGGCTGGGTGCGCGCGCACGTGTGTGTGTTTGTAACTTTGGCTAGGTCATCTCTCAACTACACGTTAGTGATAACCCCAGGGCTATGCCCTTTAGTCCATTTATTTAGCTTATATACTAGAAAAATCTTTCTCAACTTTCGATGTGGAGTCATCCATTTTCTCTACATTTTAAAGTTAGTACATTTCGAGTTTCCAACTTTGGACCAACATTTCTTATTCATACGGAATCTGTTTTTGGCAAACAAGTACATTACAGAATAGTAATTGACGAGAGGAACACAGTCCAATCACTTTTCGGTGCCGCTGGTGGCCGGAGCCCACTGGAATCAGGCCCGAAAAATCTGCCAAAATTATTTCCAACAATCCTCCACATGAATGGAAATTACCAGACTATGCAATCCAGACACGACAGAAAAATACATGACAGAAAAAGACACGACAGAATAGACTCTGAGAGTACAATCGAAAAATCACTGCATCAGGGTTGGTAGTAATTTTTCAACTTTGAACCACCCATAGTGAGTAGCCATCGGATTCACTTGACCAAGTAGTGAACAAGATGTCTTGAACTACCCGGGCTTTGATGTGAACCTAGACAATAACTATCACACAGTTTCAACTCCTTACAGAACTAAGTTCTCTTGTTGTGTTCATTTTAGCCATGAACAATCCTGGTTAATAGTGAGTGAACATGGAGAATGTAGCCTCTCTTCATTCTTCTAGAAACGACCTCATTTCACACTCACAAGGTGATTGCCCATAAAGAGTATCCTGCCATACCTCATTTTCATTTCAAAGCTATGAGAATCATTAAAAGCCAAGCTTATCCTAACTCCTTGCAGGTAGCACTATTTATCATCGTAAGAATGGGTACGAGATTTTAATCTCTTAGTGCTCTCGTCGATTCAACAAGATTTAGTTGTTCCCTTGAACCTAGATCTTGGGATCTCCAGTCACCTAGGTAGGGTTTCCATCAAGTCTCCTATTTCCTCATAGGCTTTAGACCCATTCCTTTTGATGATCTCACAACCTTCTCTCGTGACAAACCTTTATTAAATGGATCCGCTAGGTTGTCAACCAATTTTATATACTTTATAGAGATTATTCCATTTGAGAGCTATTGTCAAATGGTTTTGTGTCGCCTTATGATATAACGAGATTTACCATTTTACATACAACTCAGTGCCATTGCTATAACTGATTGGCTGTCACAATGTACACATATAGCATGCACTGATTTTTTCTACATAGGAATATCCTCTAAAAAGTTTCGAAGCCATTCTGCTTCCTCTGCCGCTTTGTCTCAAGCAATAAACTCAGATTCCATGGTGGATCTGGCCAATAATATTTGTTTAGAGGATTTCCATGACACATCTGCACCACCAAGAGTGAAGACATACCCACTAATGGATTTTGAGTTCTTGGAGTCTGATATCTAGTTGGCATCACTGTAGCCTTCCAGCACTGCTGGATATCTGGTGTAATGCAGCCCATAACTCTGAGTATGTTGCAAGTAGTTAAATACTCTAGTTATTCCTTTCTAGTGACTTTGTCCTGGATTACTTGTGTAGCGACTCAGTACATTTACTGAATGCACGAAGTCTGGTCATGTACAATTTATTAAGTACATCATACTACAAATTACACGTGCATATTCCAATTGTGATATGCTGTCACTCGTGTTTTTGGACAAGTGAAGACTGGGATCCACAGGACTTTTGGCAGTCCCATTAGAGTAATTCTTGAATCTTTCAAGTACCTTCTCAGCATAATAAGCTTGAGACAAGGTAATTCCCTCAGACGCCTTGGAAACTTTGATTCCTAATATGACATATGCAACTCCCAAATCTTTTATATCAAACTTACCACTAAGCATCTTCTTAGTTTGTTTGATAATGTCATTATTGTCATCTACATACAGACACACCAAAATGTATCTATTTGGAGTATTTTTGATGTAGATACACTTATCACATTCATTTATTTTGAAACCATTTGACATCATAACATTGTCAAATTTTGCATGCCACTGCTTTGGAGTTTGTTTTAATCCATACAAGGATTTTACAAGTCTGCACACCTTGTTTTTCTGTCCAGGAACTACATAACCCACAGATTGTTTCATGTATATTTTCTCTTCTAAATTCCCATTTAGAAAGGAGGTTTTGACATCCATTTGATTTATTTCGAGGTTGCGTAGAGCTGCAATAGCTATAAACATTATTATGGAAGTTATTCTCGTGACCGGGGAATAAATATCAAAGAAGTCTAGGCCTTCCTTTTGCCTAAATCCTTGTACCACAAGTTTAGTTCTTGAGCTCGCAGTACTGTTTGATTCAAGTGAGTAAGGAGCAATGGTCTGATGAACTATTCCATGTTCAGAGGAGAACATATTAAACGGTGCATCATATTCCCCTCCTCCATCACTCCTAATGATTTTAACCGTTTTGCCAAGTTGATTCTCAACCCCAAGCTTATATTCCTTGAATTTATCCAAGGTCTCATTTTTGCTATGTAACAAGTATACATAGCAGTATTTTGTGCAATCGTCTATGAACGTCACAAATACTTTTCACCGCCTCTGGTCTGTACGAATTTTAAATCACATAGATTCGTGTGAATTAAACCTAGAGTTTCACTGTTTCTTTCTACAGAATGGGATGGATTTTTGGTGAGTTTGGCCTCTGTGCAAACTTCACATTTGTTGCAGTTGTCTACCTTAAATTTTGGTACTAAATTCTTGTTAATTAATCTACGCAGAGAATTGAAATTAACATGGCCTAGTCTTTCATTCCAAACAAAAGATGGCTCAACAACATAAGCAACATGATTCAATTCATTAATTTTGGGAACAAAAGGAACAACAAATTTTGGGATGACTGTCATTACATTGAATTTGAACAGTCCATCCTTAACATACCATTTTCGCAAGTACAACCCATTCTTTGAAAGTGCAAAATTGTCAGAAGCAAGCATGACTCTAAATCCATTCTTTCTCAACACAGATCCCGAGACCAGGTTCTTACGAATATCCGGAACGTGCAACACATTGGTTAGTATTAGTTCCTTACCAGAAGTCATCTTCAGCACTATCTTCCCTATTCCTTTAATCTTGGAAGTGGAAGAATTACCCATGAACAACTGTTCATCCTTGTTGCATTTCTGGGATGAAGTGAACATCTCTTTGTCCGAGCAGATGTGCTTGGTGGCTCTAGTATCATACCACCACTCACGAGGATTGCCCCCCACCAAATTGACCTCCGAAACAACAACACAGAGGTCCAAGTCAGAGAGACCAGTGGACAGGTTCTCAGTTATGTGCGCATGGGCTTTCTCTATAGTACCCCGTATTTTCAAATATTATTTTAAAGATTTGAAAATGAATTAAAATGATTTTCTGGAGATTTAACAAATATTTTCTGAAGCTTTATCTTTTTCCACGTGCGAAACACGTGCAAATATTTTTGGCGTAAATATCAAATTTTATATTTTTAGTAAATTCTCCTACTTATAATGAAGTATATTCTAAATTTTGGATTAATTTGAGTAGAAAAACTATTTTTATAAATATCTCGAAAGAGAGGGGCTTTTATGTAAAAAGCCATTTGGATCTGAAATAAATTATGAAAATTAGTTTTTACTAATTTTTGAGCTTTCCATGATTATCATTTAAATTAAAGTATATCTAAATTTTATTTGGAGTTGATTTGGTAAAGATTTATACAAATATGGTGTTTTTGCAAATATGAAATTTATGTAGAATCTTGTGCAAATAATTTTCTGGAAGGTAAAAGTCAGATATTTTGATTGGAAAATATAATATGTATTATTAGATATTATTTCTGAATTTTTATGAATATTTTATGATGTATTTGCAAATATTACAAAAGGAAGGGATTTTGTGCAAAATCGCCACCCTGAGTTGTAAATCCAAAATTTTCTTATTTGTTGGGCCGTGCGGGATTGCTGGAAACCTCAGTGATAAAAAGATTTGATTTCGTTTTGATTTAGTTAACTTATTTTTAACTAAGAGAGGGTTATAAATGTAAAGTTATATTTTGGAAGGATTATTTTGCAAAAGTATTTCTAAAACCCTAATTCCTTATTTCCGGCCTGTATAAAAGAGGGTGTGCAGCCTTCATTCGCTGCACAACACAAGTTTTACTATATTTTTATTTTCTTGGAGATTGAAGAGGAAATCTTGGATTCTTTGCAAAAGAGGGGATCCTTCATTTTTGCTGCGTGATATTCGCTTGATCTCTCCAACTATGTGAGTGACATATTGTTTTTCTTTGTGTATGTTTTATGTGAGTAATGTAATTGTTTTGTTTGTCCTTTGAGTTTTACATGTGAATATTGTAATTGATTGGTTGATTTGTTTATGTATGTGAGGAGTATAATTTGGTTGTTGATCTATGATTGTTTTGATTAATCTTGGATGTCGAATTTATTTGCTAGAAAGTATGTTTAGGATTTGAGTATGATTATGAAAATAAGGGATTGGATGGATGAACAATTGGATCTTGTGATTATAAATTGAATTTTTGGTTATGAGTTGTGGAAGAAATTTAGTGTTGAGAAATTGGATGGAAGAGTTATGAATCAAGAGATCTTGACATGAAAATTGGAAATTGAGGATTTAATTGAGATTGAGGAAATGCACCCAAATTGGGATTTTTATTGAGTTTTGATAATCATATGGTTTGGATCTGAATACGAACTATTTCAGCGATCAGTAAATTATTTTAAGAAAACTCTAATTTTTTATTATATGCACAATTTCATGTTTGATTGAAGGAAATCAACAAATCTCTATTTTTATAACAAATCTCTAATTTTTTATATGTCTTACCAGTTATATTTGATCATATAAGAAATATGTTTTTCGTAGAAATCGTTTTCATGAAGTAAAACTATGTATCGGTTGAATGTGCACAACCAAAACTATACAGTCTGTAGGCCTACAGTCGACTGGCATGACCTTTCAGTCGACTGATACGATCCGACTACTATGTTCTTTAGTTGTATTGAAATTCTCTCTGGAAGTCGACTTATGAATTTTATAAGCCGACTTATAACACTTAGAATATTTTCTTGAAGATTTCTGGAATTTCACTGTAGTAAGTCGACTTATGACTTTTGTAAGTCAACTTATAACACTCTGGTAAGTCGACTTATGACTTTTGTAAGTCAACTTATAACACTCTGGTAAGTCGACTTATGACTTTTATAAGTCAACTTATAATACTTAGCTTATTTTCTTAAAATCATGGAACTTTCTTTCTGGACAGTCGACTGGTACCACTCAGATTACCTTTTAAAGTTACTGTAGTTTTCTCTCTGAGCAGTCGACCTATACCTTTTCAATCGACTGCTTTACTTAGAATAGTTTCTTAGAGATTACTAGAACTTCTCTCTGGTAAGTCGACCTATGACTTTTCAAGTCGACTTACAACGCTTAGAATATTTTCTTAAAGAAATATTGGTATTTTCTCTGGACAGTCGACCTATAACTCTTTTTCAGTCGACTCATAATACTTAGATTGATTTTCCCAAAGCTACTATATTTTCTCTCTGGACAGTCGACTTAACCTTTTCTACAGTCAACTTATACTGATGTATTCTTATAATTTTGAATGTTCTTTCAAATGATTTATTCTCTAAATGTTCTAAGCTATAACTTATTATTTTATACCATATCTTCTATTGAACATATGTTTTCAAGATGTTAAGTTGAGTAGTTTAAGATGTAAGATAGGTTGAGATATTTGAGTTTGAGTCTCCAGAGGGTATGTGTGACCCTAGTATACCGGCGGGTTGAGTTCATTATGTTTAGGCCTGTTGAGGCATTTTAGTTGTTCAGTTGTTGAGTTAAGTCCGGTGGGGTACACCAACTTTAGGAGATTCGTTAAGTAATTAAATAACCTAAAAATGATCAGGACAGGCACTAGTGGTGATATGATGAACGGGAACATGGGTTATGGACCTCAGTATGACTTTCAGTGTGGGATTGATCCCCGAAATTATCTAGGTAAATTACCTGTGGTGTGGGATTTATCTCCGGAATTATCGGGGTCGAGGCGATGCATATGTGGTATTCATGTGATGAGGGTCATTGCTGCGGTGTGAGATAATCCCCGGAATTATCCAGGTAAATTACCTGTGGTGTGGGATTTATCTCCGGAATTATCGGGGCATGGGCTAATACTCACAGTTTATCTTTATCTCGTACTAGTCATCGTGTTTGGATTAGTTGCATAGCGGGGATTGAACCCTATAATGTGGAGACATTAAGGGCTTGCACTGGACCTATGTAGAATGGGATGCATAGACTCCGACAAGTACATATTAGAGAGTCAGCATATAGAATTGTGTTTCTTGACTTGGTTTATGCATGTGGTTTCCTGTTTTCTACACTTGACACTTAGTTTAGTTCCACTTGTTGTTTACATGTTTCCTTGCTACGTCATATTTTATGTATTCTTGTTTATTACTTGTTGTTTAAGAATCCATACTTAATGCTCATTTATGTTGTTTGCTTTTATGTCACTCACACAATTTATGGCTGACCCCTTTAGTTTTGGGAGTTAGGGATCATCTCTAGTCTCATGTGTTACAGGTTGTTGCTTAGAGCTTGGAGGTTTGGACGTTTGAGATAAATTGGTGTAATAGAGCTTTGTGTAAAATTTTATAAAGAAAAGTGTTGTAAAAAAGAAAAGTTGTAATTCAAGGTGTTTTGTATTCCGCTGTATTTGTAAAGATTGTTGTAATAAAATTTTGAAATAAAATTATCTGTGATTTTGGGCTATGTGTAATATTACATTGAAGTTGATGCTGGGATTGTGCCACGTATTTTCTAAGATATCATATTAGAAATTCGGGGCGCTACAGAGATTGGTATCAGAGCATGCTTCAATAGTAATAATAGGCATAGTATGAAAACCAACCTAGGTGTGGATACTAGAGCGTGAGTACCTAGGTGTGGACATTAGAGGGTGAGTATCACATAGAGCTGAAACATGATGTCTTACCTTTGGGGATACGGTTGAGGTTTTGCCAAAGGGTATTGACGTGAATAGGAATGGTGTGTGGTGCTCTAACTTCACCCTCGTTTTGTAGTATTCAGTATGGTTGCACCCAGATCCAGGAATGGTGGCAACAATGGCGATGGATCTGGAAGTTCTCAAAGAACTGGAATTGATCTCGAGGTCGAATTTGCCAGGGTGTATCAGATCTTGAATGCACTGATGGCAGCTAATTTGGCGCAGACTCGGAACCAGAATCGAAATCATAGGGTTGGACCAGTGTTTATTAACGCTGATCCTATCAAGCAGGTCGAGCCTTTCAAGAGGAGGAGGCCAGCATCAGGTCAGAGTGGGAGGGGATTCCTAGCGAAGCAAGTCAAGTTCAGTGATTCAGTGCAGAAGGCACTTGCAACTCAGGAAGTGACTTGTTATTACTGCAAGGAGGCAGGTCATTACAGGTCAGCTTGTTCGAAGTTGGCGAAGCAGACTTGTTTCCAGTGTGGGCCGGAACAGAAGGTACCCGCAGTTCAAGGTGCGACTTGTTTCAACTGTGGATAGACAGGTCCTTATCGAGCAGCATGCACCAAGCCTCGGAAGGCGTGTTATCATTGTGGTCGTGAAGGGCATATTCGACCAAACTGTCCGCAGTTGAAGAAAGATGGTGCAGGGAAAGGCCAGGATCTGAGGAGGGGCGAGTGTTCGCATTGACTGAGGAGGATGCGGATAACTCAGGAATGTGACTCGTGTGTGCAAGAATTTTGAAATTCATTCCTTTGTATTAAGTAAAACTTTTATTTGGGAATAATTGAAGATTGAGTATCTTTCTTCATGTAACAAGATTTACTTGGATTAATGGAATGAAAACAAAAGTTTTATTTGATACTGTTTTCTTACATGCAATTGTGTCGCCCAATTATTGCTAGTCTTAAGTGTGGAGCTTAAGGTGTTTCCAGGCAAGGTCTTGAGGTGGCTATCCTTAGTCATGTCCTTTCTAAGGAGGGATTGGCTACTGATTCTCAGAAGGATGAAGCAGATGTGGAAGGTCAGAGTTGGATGCAGGAGTTCAGAGGTTGTTGCAGCATGGCTTCCGATGGCAAGTTATCAGAGTTGCGCAGCGGAAGGTTGTTTTTCTGAACTCTTTGTATGATGGTGTTCCTTTTGTATATTTGTATTTCTTTTGTTGGAATGTGTTCTCTTGTGCGATTGTAGTTCATAAATTATGTTTCCATTTATGAGATATTGAATTCCTTATTGGTGTGTTTGTTTGGACCTCATTTGCAGTAGTTCTGAGGACAGAACTCTTCTAAGGAGGGAGTGATGTAATACCCCGTATTTTCAAATATTATTTTAAAGATTTGAAAATAAATTTAAATGATTTTCTGGAGATTTAATAAATATTTTCTGAAGGTTTATCTTTTTACACGTGCGAAACACGTGCAAATATTTTTGGTGTAAATATCAAATTTTATATTTTTAGTAAATTCTTCTACTTATAATGGAGTATATTCCAAATTTTGGGATTTTTCTGAGTAGAGAAACTATTTTTATAAATATCTCGAAAGAAAGGGGCTTTTATGTAAAAAGCCATTTGGATCTGAAATAAATTATGAAAATTCGTTTTTACTGATTTTTGAGCTTTCCATGATTATCGTTTAAATTAAAGTATATCTAAATTTTATTTGGAGTTGATTTGGTAAAGATTTATACAAATATGGTGTTTTTGCAAATATGGAATTTATGTAGAATCTTGTGCAAATGTTTTTTTGAAAGGTAAAAGTCAAATATTTTGATTGGAAAATATAATATGTATTATTAGATATTATTTCTAATTTTTCTGAATTTTTATGAATATTTTATGATGTATTTGCAAATATTACAAAAGGGAGGGCTTTTGTGCAAAATCGTCATCCTGAGTTGTAAATCCGAAATTTTCTTATTTGTTGGGACATGCAGGATTGCTGGAAAACTCAGTGATAAAAAGATTTGATTTGGTTTTGATTTAGTTAACTTATTTTTAACTAAGAGAGGGTTATATATGTAAAGTTATATTTTGGAAGGGTTCTTTTGCAAAAGTATTTCTAAAACCCTAATTCCTTATTTCCGGCCTGTATAAAAGAGGGTGTGCAGCCTTCATTCGCTGCACAACACAAGTTTTACTATATTTTTATTTTCTTGGAGATTGAAGAGGAAATCTTGGATTCTTTGCAAAAGAGGGGATCCTTCAATTTTGCTTCGTGATATTCGCTTGATCTCTCCAACTATGTGAGTGACATGTTGTTTTGCTTTGTGTATGTTTTATGTGAGTAATGTAATTGTTTTGTTTGTCCTTTGAGTTTTACATGTGAATATTGTAATTGATTGGTTGATTTGTTTATGTATGTAAGGAGTATAATTTGGTTGTTGATCTATGATTGTTTTGATTAATCTTGGATGTCGAATTTATTTGCTAGAAAGCATGTTTAGGATTTGAGTATGATTATGAAAATAAGGGATTGGATGGATGAACAATTGGATCTTGTGATTACAAATTGGATTTTTGGTTATGAGTTGTGGAAGAAATTTAGTGTTGAGAAATTGGATGGAAGAGTTATGAATCAAGAGATCTTGACATGAAAATTGGAAATTGAGAATTTAATTGAGATTGAGGAAATGCACCCAAATTGGGATTTTTATTGAGTTTTGATAATCAGATGGTTTGGATCTGAATACGAACTATTTCAGCGATCAGTAAATTATTTTAAGAAAACTCTAATTTTTTATTATATGCACAATTTCATGTTTGATTGAAGGAAATCAACAAATCTCTATTTTTATAAATTCAAGTAGTATGATTTAGTTTTGTGGACTATTATATATCCTACCTGTTATATTTAATCATATAAGAAATATGTTTTTCGTAGAAATCGTTTTCATGAAGTAAAACTATGTATCGGTTGAATGTGCACAACCAAAACTATACAGTCTGTAGGCCAACAGTCGGCTGGCATGACCTTTCAGTCGACTGATACGACCCGACTGCTATGTTCTTTAGTTGTATTGAAATTCTCTCTGGTAAGTCGACTTATGACTTTTACAAGTCGACTTATAACACTTAGAATATTTTCTTGAAGATTTCTGGAATTTCACTCTGGTAAGTCGACTTATGACTTTTGTAAGTCAACTTATAACACTCTGGTAAGTCGACTTATGACTTTTGTAAGTCAACTTATAACACTCTGGTAAGTCGACTTATGACTTTTATAAGTCAACTTATAATACTTAGCTTATTTTCTTAAAATCATGGAACTTTCTTTCTGGACAGTCGACTTATGCTTTCTATAGTCTACTGGTACCACTCAGATTATCTTTTAAAGTTACTGTAGTTTTCTCTCTGAGCAGTCGACCTATACCTTTTCAGTCGACTGCTGTACTTAGAATAGTTTCTTAGAGATTACTAGAACTTCTCTCTGGTAAGTCGACCTATGACTTTTCAAGTCGACTTACAACACTTAGAATATTTTCTTAAAGAAATATTGGTATTTTCTCTGGACAGTCGACCTATAACTCGTTTTCAGTCGACTCATAATACTTAGATTTATTTTCCCAAAGCTACTATATTTTCTCTCTGGATAGTCGACTTAACCTTTTCTACAGTCAACTTATACTGATGTATTCTTATAATTTTGAATGTTCTTTCAAATGATTTATTCCCTAAATGTTCTAAGCTATAACTTATTATTTTATACCCTATCTTCTATTGAACATATGTTTTCAAGATGTTAAGTTGAGTAGTTTAAGATGTAAGATAGGTTGAGATATTTAAGTTTGAGTCTCTAGAGGGTGTGTGTGACCCTAGTATACCGGCGGTTGAGTTCATTATGTTTAGGCCTGTTAAGGCATTTTAGTTGTTCAGTTGTTGAGTTAAGTCCGGTGGAGTACACCAACTTTAGGAGATTCGTTAAGTAATTAAATAACCTAAAAATGATAAGGACAAGCACTAGTGGTAATATGATGAACAGGAACATGGGTTATGGACCTCAGTTTGGCTTTCGGTGTGGGATTGATCCCCGAAATTATCCAGGTAAATTACCTATGGTGTGGGATTTATCTCCGAAATTATCGGGGTCAAGGCGACGCACATGTGGTATTCATGTGATGAGGGTCATTGCTGTGGTTTGAGATAATCCCGGGAATTATCCAGGTAAATTACCTGTGGTGTGGGATTTATCTCCAGAATTATCGGGGCATGGGCTGATACTCACAGTTTATCTTTATCTCATAGTAGTCATCGTGTTAGGATTAGTTGTATAGCGGGGATTGAACCCTATAATGTGGAGACGTTAAGGGCTTGCACCGGACCTATGTAGAATGTGATGCATAGACTTCGACAAGTACGCATTAGAGAGTAGCATATAGAATTGTGTTTCTTGACTTGGTTTATGCATGTGGTTTCCTGTTTTCTACACTTGACACTTAGTTTAGTTCAACTTGTTGTTTACATGTTTCCTTACTACGTCATATTTTATGTATTCTTGTTTATTACTTGTTGTTTAAGAATCCATGCTTAATGCTCATTTATGTTGTTTGCTTTTATGTCACTCACACCATTTATGGCTGACCCCTTTAGTTTTGGGGGTTAGGGATCATCTCTAGTCTTATGTGTTATAGGTTGTTGCTTAGAGCTTGGAGGTTTGGACGTTTGAGATAAATTGGTGTAATAGAGCTTTGTGTAAAATTTTGTAAAGAAAAGTGTTGTGAAAAAGAAAAGTTGTAATTCAAGGTGTTTTGTATTCCGCTGTGTTTGTAAAGATTGTTGTAGTAAAAGTTTGAAATAAAATTATCTGTGATTTTGGGCTATGTGTAGTATTACATTGAAGTTGATGTTGGGATTGTGCGACGTATTTTCTAAGATATCATATTAGAAATTCGGGGTGCTACATTCTCATTCCGTTTTGCCTTTCCAGTTCCAGCATGAATGCCATCCTTGCTGCGAGATTCAGATATCTTGTGCTCCAGCCTACCACACTTGTGGCATTTTCTAGCAAACCTCTTTGCAGTAGGATTTTTGTTCGAGCCCTGTGGCAAGAACTTCCTCTTTTTTCCCTTCTGTTCGTGCTCCACTATTTTTGCCTATTCTATGGACTTATTTCCATAGGACTGCCAGCCTTGCGATTGTCCTCTTCAATCTGCAACCTAATAACGAGGTCCTCAAGAGACATTTCCTTTCGCTTGTGCTTGAGATAGTTTTTGAAGTCCTTCCATCCAGGTGGAAGCTTCTCAATGAACGCTGCAACCTGGACTGGTTCACAGAACGTCATGTTCTTTGCAGCAATTTCATGCAATATCACTTGCAGCTGCTGAATTTGACTTACAATAGTCTTGGAGTCAACCATCTTTCAGTCCAGAAATTTGCCAACTACAAACTTCTTGGAACCAGCATCTTCGGTTTTTTACTTCTTCTCCAAAGACCCCTATAGTAGTTTGGATGTCTTGAAGACACAATACATGTTGGAGAGCGGGTCTACCAAACCGTTCAGGATGTAATTTCTGCATAGATAGTCACCTTGAGTCCATGCATCAATAGCAGCAACAGAGTGAGCATCCATAGGTGCCAGCATAGGGACAGTTTCAGTCAGAAACCTTTCCAGCTTCAAGGTGGTCAGGTAGAACTACAACATTCCTTACCACTTCTTGAATTCAGTTCCATTGAACTTTTCAGGCTTTTCTCCAACAATTATATGTATGGGAAGAACAACTGCTTGTGCCGCAACCAGTTGTGCAGTCACATTCTGGGTCACTGGGATTTGTGCATTGAGCAGACCACTGACATTCTTAGTTTGTTTGTCTTCCATTTTCTTTCTAAAACAGTTAAAATTCAACTGTTAGGTATTTGTTTTTTTTTCTTTTCGAAATGATAAACAACACCTGTAAATATTCTTCAAAAAAACTGTTAGAATAGAGGAAAAAGTTTTGCTTTAAGATTGTTAGAACTTGAATTTCGTAAAATAGAATATTTCTAATAATCTTTGTGAAGAAGTAAAATTGCAGGGAAGAAAAATCAAATCAGACAATTTGATACAGAGTGGACATGAAAATCTTTGTTCTTAAAGCAAAATTCGCCCCGTAGTGTGACGGTTGTTAACGAACTGTCTCTTAGGATACAACTGTATTACCTTCTCTGAAAAGCATCACCCAAGCTTTAGAGACACCAGCGAACCAGCAACTACGTTGTACTCTCAGACAGACTCGGAGACTTAGAAGAAGAAGGAGAAGAGATTACTCAAAAAATGGTACAGAATGACAGACAAAATTAATTGGACTTATAAGAGATGAAGGCGTAACAGATGGATCCATTACTCTGTAACAACAGAGTAATGGCTCAAAAGAGTAACTGATGGATCCATTATTCTGCTGTTACAGAGTTATAACACCAGTTACAGAATTCCAAATGCCTTAACAGAATGGAGAGAAACTGGATCCAAGGAAAAATTTGGAGCGGGGCAAAAAATAATTTAGGATGGCCAGAACAGAACAGAACAGAACAGAACCGAACCGAACCGAACCGAACCGAGCCAAGCCAGAGCCGGAGCCGGGACCGGGCGAGGCCAGACGCGCGTGCGTGTGTGTTTGTAACTTTGGCTAGGTACTCTCTCCACTACACGTTAGTGGTAACTGTAACCCCTGTTTTCGCAAATACGTATTTTCTGTATTTAAAATTTTTGTAAATTTTTTTTTTCGCTCTCAAATTCTTTTGTTAGAATGTATTGTTGGATGTTCTATTAAAAATCTATTTTTGATCAATAATTTTATTTGTAACTATAATCTATGATTTTTATATTGTAATATGAATCTTATTATTGTTATTATTACCTTGATTTCTATTATTATTACTATTACTATTATTATTATTATTATTGTTATTATTATTGTTAATTTTAACTGGTTATTAAAAATCCATTTCTATGTACAAATTGTATTTATAGTTATTTCAAATAAATTCTATATTACAATGCAAATTACATTTTATTATAAATCATATTTTTATTGGTTATTTTATAAATTCTATTGGTTCCTTTAATATAAACCCAATTATTCCTAAAACCTTATTTCCCCCTATTGGGTCTTTAATACCCAACAACCCATTTAAACTCTAAACCCTATATCACTCTCTTTTTATTGGGTCCAAAACCCAATATCCAAACCCGTTTACACCCTAACCCTAACTCCTTCTATTTATACCTACTATTTATACCTAACCCTAACCCTATATTCCTGTGAAACCTTACAGCCGCAATATTTTTCTCCTCCTATTCATCACCTCTCTTGACCCATCTCTCAACTCCCGATCCTCATCCCTGTGCATCCCCCGTCTCGTTCCCCTACCCTTCGACGATAGCGCCTCCCGATCTCCCTCTCCCTTCTTCTCCAGCCGTCGCTCTACCGTCGCGACCACCTCAGCGCCACCCAGACTTTCCCCTGCGCTGCTCGACCCCGACCAGGCACCAAACCCCTGTGTGTGCGCCCTAATCCTCCTCCCTGCTCGCGACTACAGCAACTGACAGTACCCTGGCCCCCATGCTGTGCCTTCCCTTCGATGGCATCCGGCTAGCGCAGCTACCCTGCGATGTGCCTCCCCCTGTGCGTGCCCTGCCTCAGGATGCAGCAGCCAGTCGATGCGCATCCCCATGCTGCTTCCTCCCGATCGCACAACAACAGCATCGACAGACCCTCAGTCAGCCACCATTGTCGATGTTGCTGCTGTCTTTGACTGCTCCTCGCTGCGCCTCTCCTCCTGCCACCGCGCCGCTTGCATCAGCTGTCGCTGCCCCGACCAGTGGCCATCCTCCATCGATGTAATGCCCTGATTTTTCATTTAATGAAAAATTATTTTATTTTGCACGTGGTGTGCACGTGCAATATTTTGGGTTGAATTAAATCTTATAATTATTTTCATTGTGATGGGTATAAATATTTAAATTTGTGCTTTCAAATTATTTTATACAAAAGCCTTCTTTTAAATGGATGAAAAGCCCTTTCTTTTAAAAAGCCTTTTCTTTAAAAAAAAAAAAGCCCAAAATGTAATTCATTTATTTTATTTTATAATAATTATTTTGGCCCATAAATTAAAGCCCATGGACTATTTTTATACAACTTGTCATGTAGAATACAATTTAAAGACTATTTTATTTTTATACAAAAATTTAATATACAACTTTTGGACCTAGTTGCATGCACGTGCATTGCACGTACACGTGCAAAATGCACTCTTCTCTAGGCCGGTTGTGGTTCTTTTGGAGGGAAATCAAATTTTGTAATGGTGATCATGGTGTGGTGGTTACTAGGTTATGGGTAGTTAATGTAACTCCTACTTTCATCCTAGCCCTCCATCTTACAACCTACCAATTGATCCTAGACCTCCATTCTCTTTGAATTTTAGTATAAATACCCCCCCCCCCCCCCCATGGCTAGTTATTCTTGTGTAAAATTATTCTCTTCCAAATCTATAGTCTAAATTATATTTGTGTGAGTTAAAAGATTGAGTTGTGTGTGGAAGTTGTGCTTGCATTCAAGAAGGAGAGAAGGCCGGCTATCAAAGGGAAGGAGCTCTCGGTTTTGGAGTGCTTGGAGGCTTGTGCGCGTGTGTACAAGGAGGAGAAGCATTTCGTTGCAAGGACTTTCGTCTAGGAGGCTGCTAGTAGTGTTTGTTCTCTCCAAATTAAGGTGGGTAAAATTTTCTATATTCTAATTAGGGATGCATGCTAGATTAAATTGAATGAATGAGGCATGAAAAATATTAATAAGAGTACGCTTTTAATTGGACATTGACCTATGAATTGATTGGAATGTGGGTGTGCAAATTGTATGTGATTTGATTAGTAAAAATCTAAGTTGTATGGATTAATTATAACCATGGTTTGTTAAAGAAGGTCTCATTATCTACACCACAATTATATATACAAAGTTAGTAGATTGGCAATACTACTTCATGTGAATAAATAGATCTTTTGTGTTAATATGGGCATGAAGAAATTAAAATATAAGTTTGTATGTTGGATAAATGATTAACAACAGAGAATTAATATGAAATTGGTTCATAAAGAGATTAGAATGCTAATTGCTAAGAAATGTCGAAAAGAGAAGAAAATGTGGTAAGGCTAGTTCATATTTCGAATTAATGGTATGAAAATATGTTTTAATTGTTGAAAAAATTATTTTTTCATACTGATATGTAAATTAGACAAGAAATAATTAATCTGGAGCTGTACAGTAATTTTTATGAAAACAAAATGGAATGGGGACTAGTTGAACATCGAAACGTTTTAATAACAGAGAAAATGGTTTTAAAAAGAATTTCGAATTACCACTCGACAACCTGAGCGCGTAGCTCAATTGGTTGGAGTGCGCGGCCTGTTTCTCAGAGGTCATGGGTTCGAATCCCCTCAGTTACATACTTTGTATTTTTTTGAGAAAATAAAAAGGATTAAAGTGTGCGGCCGAGAGTATTTATTACTCTCAGCGTCCTTTATACCGTCTAGCACCTTGGCCGCTGTTCCTGGGGTGCTGTGTTCGAATCTTGCCATCGGCAAGATTGAAAACTTTATTTTTTTCAATGTTTCGGTGGCCAAAAAATTATGGAAAAAATATGACTATTCTCCTAAAAATATATGGGACTTTATAAAAATAATTTGGGAATTATTTGCATGAAATACACTATGATTTGAGACTAAAATGCATAAATAGAACTATGGTTCTATATGTATACTTTGTGAAAATTATATCTTGCAAAAAGAATTTGAAATGAAGGATTAGAAGATTAATGTAGTAAAGGAAGAAATTTTCTTGTTGTGATGTGAATTGTTCTCATTTGAGAATAGTGTGAAAAATGTGAAATGTGAATATTCGTTAGTGATGTAAATTTCAAGGTGAAAGTGATAATTGTTAAAGCATATGAATTTCATGTATAGTTATGGACTAATTGAACGAATTAGAAATCATGATTTGAAAAGAGAATTACTTTTGAGTATGATGACTCAACATGGAAATTTATGAATTGGAAATGCTCATTTTGGAAATTGTGAATTGAAAATTGAAACAAAAGAGTAGCTAAGTCTCCCCCGGCATTTGGAAATAAATGAAATGATAATTTGAAATGAAAGACCAAGGTTGGTCATGTATGAATGAATAAGTCCGGTTTAGTAGAGAGGCTAACTCTAGAGATTTGATTTTTGTTCATGATTTTGATAAAAACTAAGGATTAGTACATAGTGGAGACGTGATGAAAATAGGAGAAAAACACGAGTATGAGGGCCATCGAATTAGCGGTGTGAGAGTGATCCACAGGCTGCCTACTTGATGTGTCAAGACATGGCGTGGGCACTACTCTAGAATTATTGTCCCGGTGGCGACGCTTGTGGGATGTTCGAGTGGCTATGGGTGGTGCCAATGTTCCATGGCGGAGGCTGAATTGTCCATAGGTTGCCTGCTCGATGCGTTGCGTCAGTGTGTGGGATTCCCTTCCAGGCTGCCTGGACATGGACTCGTAGATCATAGAACATCTAAGATACCTACCGTAGTTACAGTAGTAGATTAAGTCATGGCGAGGGATTGAACCCTACAAAGATGAAGAACGATTAAGGGCTTGCCCTCGGACCTATGTAGTATGAGATGCATAGAATCCGAACAAGTGCGTATTAGTGTCATGTAATATAAATAAATGCATTAAGGACTAAGTGCACAATCACAACACGACATCAATAGGGTAGTCCCTTTAGTTTGAAATGTGACAAGTTTGTGTTTGCTAAATATGGAAAATTAAGTTATACTATTTCCGGCATAGAGAGGATGGCAGTGTATAATGATCGTCGGTTGAATAAACTGACATACCCACAGTCTTATATGCAGGTAAATAGCTTGATAAAGATTAAAGAGGGACAAATGCTTACAGATTACTCAATGTTGTTGTACATTTGTTTCGTTGTTGTAAATTTTACTTCCGCTGTGCAATGTAAAGTGTAATATTGATGTAAACTCTGATGTAAAGTGAAAAGTTCAAATTTCCTTATAAAATTGTACTAAAGGAAGTGAAAAGATCCTGTAGAACATCTCGAATTCAGTGTATTTGGGATTCGGGGCGTTACAATCGAACCAGAGCTGAAGCCAATAGGTTGTTGTTTGATCAAGGAAGAGTTGATCTTTTGATCTGGACTGCCCAATCTCCTCCCGATCTGATATGATCTGATCATCTTCATCATCATATTAGATTTGGGCCATCTGATCTCTCATCCTGATTGTGATCTTCATCATTGATCTTAGTCGTTCGTTTGATATGATCTTGATCATTACATCTTGATCGTCCTCTTGATAATTGAGATCCGTCTGATCGTGTTCGCGATTGGTTGTTCCTTGTGTTCGTGATCTTTCTCGTGGTCGTTCGTTCGTGGTATTTTGTTCGTGCCCGGGAATCCGTTCCCGTTATTCTCGCTCTTTGCTTCGTTTCCATCGTCGACTATAAGGCAAGTAACTTGTATAATTTCTGCTTGCATCTATAAGTACTAAATACCGCCTGTAGTGTAGTTGCTCCAAGATCTATTCTCATGAAAACCCCTGTTATATCTTGTCTCTATGTGTTGATCCGCCCGTAGTTGTCTCGTTACACACACAACATGAAATTCAACTTAGATCTAGATAATCCCTGTTTCACATATGTATGTTAGTTGCGAACCATAATATGATGTGCGAATCTTACTTGCTTGACGTGTACTGGTAGTATATTCTGTTGTAGATCTATTAAACACCCTATACCATGTTTCTTAGACACCTAGTATACCCTATTTCATGTTTTTTTATGATTTGGATATGTTTCATATGATCTAGTTGATTTTATGCATGAAGAATAATTCTGTCCTTGTCGTTACCTCGTTTTTGTTCAGTATTTTAGACCCTATTAATGTCATTATATTAAAATTATTTGTGAATATGAATTATATAGAATTCTGTCTACTTTTCAGAATTTTTGACAGATCTCAGTTTCGATTTATAAGTGCCAAGTTATGGCTGTTTTACTACAGAGGTGTAGAAAATTTACAGATTTAGTTTTATGTGAATTCTGGAGAGTAATTTATTGTTGTACTGATGTTAAAGATAATATTTTGATCCAATATTTTGATGAGTATAACTAGACTTGATATGGATTAACCCCTAATTTTTGTGGATTTAATTGATGACTTTTATAAACCATTCTATACTTGCAAACAACTACTATACTTGCAAAATTTTCGTGCTGTTCTGTAAATAAACATAATTTGGACCTGATTCAATTTGTTGTTTATAAAAACTTTGTGAATATGAAATATAGCCTACTGTATCTATTTTATCACCCTTTTAACGGATCTGGATTTCTATTTATATTTTGTAATCTATTGCTGTTTTAGTGCTGCTGTGTTGATGATTTCAGATTTACAAATTTGCCGTATCTTGTTGTTTTCTAATTTTAATTGACTATACTATCTACGTTGGAAAATTACGAAACTTTATTTTCTGATACTAAACTTAATAGGAAATACTCTAGATTTTTCTTGGATTTAATCAGTAAGTTCTTATGCTGTTTTCCTGTTTACGAATACAAACTTCTGATTTTTGGCTGAACATGTTTTCAGGATACAATTCTGTTTTGAGTTCTGTTTTTGTGAAATACCATATAACTTATATATATTTTCTAGATTCGGCCAAGATTCTTTTTTCAGATTTTCTGTCGGATCTAGATTTGCATATTTGTGGCAACAGAAATTTCAGATTTGGTGCAGTACTATCTTGCTGTCCTGAACTAGAATTTTCGTTGTTGTAATGTTTTATGAGTTGTCTTTCACCTGCACATGTTT
Organism: Hemerocallis citrina; assembly: GCA_017893485.1. Lineage (NCBI taxonomy): Eukaryota > Viridiplantae > Streptophyta > Magnoliopsida > Asparagales > Asphodelaceae > Hemerocallis > Hemerocallis citrina. Next base: position 329,504,820 of record CM030358.1, read on the forward strand.
ATCTTCCAACATGAACCTGTTACATGTTCATGCCATGATTATTCTTGCCCTGTTTTGCGACGTATACATGCCTGTCTGATAATAATAAGAAAATAATCAATCCAGGGGTAAGGGAAAGATCTAGTAATGGAAAATATAGGAATGTGTACTTGGAAGGGGGCCTGTGTTTTCCACCTGATTATCTGTTATCTGTTACCTGTGATATGATTATGCATGATCTTGATTATCTGTTATCTGATTCCTGACTATATACTTCCTTATGAGAAGGTGTACTCAGAAGGGGTCTGTGTTTCCCACCTGTTACCCAACTACATACTTCCTTATGAGAGGGTGTACTTAGCGGGGACGTAGTCCTACCTGATGCATGATTACCTGTTACATGATACCTGTACCTGTACCTGTTTACCTGATACCTGAGTACACGGCCCTATAGACTTCACTACAAAATCTAAGGGTAACTTGTTTGAATGTAGCAACCATGTGGTAAAAGTTTGGGACGCATGAAGTACTACCTAGATAGAAATAAATACAAGACTTGACATAACATGACACCTGTTACATGCTTACCTTTACATGTTACCTGTTTACCTGCTTGCATGACACTTGACATCTATTACATGTTACCTATACCTTGCTTGTATCTCATGTTACTTATTCTATTCCTGATTCATTTTAGTTATCCTGCTTTGTTGACATGCCTATTCCATGCTATGTTGTTTCCGCTGTTACTCTATATTTGTTTATTTCCCATGTACTTGTTGCCTGCACTACAAGCGGCCCGTAACTTGCATTGACGAGCATTTTGTTTTCTTTTTGCTCTCCTGCAATTTATTAAATTGCAGATTGCGGTGATCAACTGCCCGATGGAGTAGGTGACCTGAGATTGTAGATGCTGGAGTTTTTGCTATTATTATTTTCTATTGCTTATTTTGAATAAATTTATTGCTACTTGGATTATTTGTATTGGGCAGTATGACCCAATATTATTTGATTTGTTTTCAGATCGGGTTTATTTGAGATTTATCTATTTTGTTTGAAGTAAATCCTGTTGGTATATTGATTTATTCATGCATACATGGTTGGTTTCTCCTTGTTTACTTCCTGTTATTCCTGTGAAATGTTGTAAAGATCCTGACAGCTTATGGATGATGAAAATCATTCGCTAGACTTAGTCACGTATCCGTATTTCGTATTCTCTTTTTGGGAAGCGGGGCATGAAAGTAACCCCAGGGCTATGCCCTTTAGTCCATTTCTTTAGTTTATACTAGTATACCCCCTGTGCAAATTGCACAGACTTTACCAAAAGATATATTAAAATATAAAAAATATTCAATAAAAAATTTGGTAGTACCTTCCCATATGTACAACTTTTTTCCTGTATAATTATAATATAGTATATCAATATTCAACAATTATGTATTAAAGATGTTACAGAAAACACAATATTCAAACTCAAATATTTGATGGCAATAAGGCACCTCCAAACTCAATGACAATTATCTTTCATACTTCAATGACATTTATATATCATACTAATAGATTAAATAAATTGTTCATGATAATAAAATATTGTGGTTTAAGGGGGAAAAGCTTGTTTCTTGCATTGAAATATCTTGATTTAATTTATTCTCAAATCAGTAAACTCTATGACATTTAAAATAAATAAATAAATAAATAAATAAATAAATAAATAAATAAATAAATAAATAAATACTACGATGTAGCCCCACCTAGAACCTGAAATTCTCTTTATTCATCACAAATTCTTACCATCTGAGCTACAACTTAGTGGTATTCTATGACATTGTTAAATCTGCAAAATGTCATGAAATTAATGAGTGGATATTGAAAATAGCATGAGGATGGAAGGAGAATGAAGAGAGAGTATTTGCCAAGAACTCCATTGGGACAAATATGAGCATAGTCTTGAATCTAGTAATTTAAAGGTCTGATAAAAATCCTCCCAATAGGGCAAATCCAGCTATTGGAGCAAAATGCACTCGACTTCCTTCTATTACAGTATATTTCTTAACACACAAAAAAAATTTCAGATTATTGAACAGAAGTTAATCATAATTAATCTTTAAAATAGGGTTCTGAACACGTATATACATAACAAATATGTAAATATCATATATATATCTACACAAATAAAGAGAAGACTTATGAAAGAAAAGACTTTGCCTACTTAGTCATTAAGAAGAAAATTTTCCATAGATTAAAATTTTTTAAAAAATGATGTAGAATAAAGAGAATAATAGTATATCAACAAAATTACCAACCAATTTGAGCTTGGATTAAATTATACCTAAAATTAGAGGAATTATGTCACTGAAGCCTCTCTTAAAGTTGGCATTAGCTCACTACAAACAATATTTAGGACATAACACACGTCAGTAGACGTGAAGAGTATATACAAATCAACCAAGCCCATATAGGCAATAAGCTAACCACTCAATAAGGACGGAGTGCTAAGTCAATGGAATACAAAACAAACCAATGTTTGTGCATTTACTTGTGCATGAACAATACAAAGTTTAAAATATACGCACACAAAAATGTGAGATTTGTTGGTAAAATAATATTTAAATATTAACTGAAAATATTTTAAATAACATATCATCATGTTGTCGGGCCTGCAATAAAAGGTGAGTGGCCATCACTCTAAAAATGGAAAGTATGCTCCAATAAAAAAGTAGAAGAAGGTGATATGTTAAGATATTCATCACCAGATATTTTATTTTATGAGATGGTTTATGCACCAAACTTCTCACATTGATTATTTGCCACACTGTACCATTGCAAAATCAACCTACGACTAATGGAAGCAATAATAATATGAAGGTTGCAACCTTCACTTTGACTGACAATCATAGATAATGCTAACAACAACATTATAAAGAGTTGATAAAGTGTACAATCTTTTTTTCATTTTTCCTTTTCCGTGTGTTCTTCTGTGATGGCTTTGTGCAGTTTCTTTTGCAATGACATTAAAATGTGGAGTGACAACAGTATATTAATTTTAATCCATAGACATTAATGGATATTTGAAAATTTTAGTTAAAAAGTTAACACAAATTGAAAGATCCCTTGTATAGTGATATACCATTCCCTCCATCCCTTTTATTTCACTCCTTACTCTAAAAAAATATTTTATTGGATAGGGTAGCTTAACTTCTTAGCTACATACAGCTATCAAAATGGATGGTCCACACTATCTTTATTCCTTTTTTTATTTTTTATTTCTTCGCTTGCCCTTGCTTGCTTTTTTTTTTGCCGTGTAACTTAACGCTTAGATCCTGAAGTTGTGACACAACCTCGAGATCACACAACATAGACATAAAATAAAATCAATCCCTCAAGTCTATCTTTTACTATAGTTCACAATTAATAATCTATGTATATATGTGTGTGTGTGTGTGTGTGTGTGTGTGTGTGTGTGTGTTTTCTTGCTAAGATATTTTTGGAAGAGAAGTTTCGAATACATTTTATATATAGTTGTAGATTGCACTTAGATGACATGCACAGAAAATTCATCACGAATGACTAAACAATGGGAAAAAATAGATACCTCCTGCTCATCGGGCCGAATCAAATTTATGAAAAATTAGAATTACTTTTTTTTTATGGTTTGCATCCATTTGCAAGAACCCTCTTTAAGTCCTTTCACTATGAAATCCCAAACTGGAATAGTCACCACCCAAGGAAAACATTTAAACTGTGCAGAGAAATGTAAAAATGAACTTATAAAATTACTACATTTAAACAAAAGTTCCACAAATGGAAAACACTGCATTTATATTTTCAACTCTATACTATATTATCACACTGGCATCCAATAATCACTATCATGAATTGGCTACTAAACATGTTTCATTCAGCTAAAATTCTTGTCAACATAAAACATGCACATTACTTTTGAACATCAAGCCCACCGAGAAGCTTGTACCACAACGACTCAGCCTGAGCAATTGTGCACGACTCCTTATTATTCACCTTCTCCGCAAAAAGCTCCACGCTGTTCCCTGGAAAGTTGAACCTCCTCTAAACAATTGAGGTCAGCTCCTAATCTTCCTCCCCTTATCAACTTCATCCACCCAAAAAAAATTTAATCAATCATATCAAACATCCTATGCTCGAATCTCAAAGCAAGTTTCAATCTTTATTTTACCAAGAACGCTCTGGTTCTAGTAGCACGGATGATGATCTCGGTCCTCATTGGAGTGACCCTAACCTCGACGTCAGAGTAGTCGTCTTCAGTAAAGAACACACCAACAGCGATGAACTAAAAAATCAACAAAAAAATATGAGATTTTGAAAGAAGATTAGGGTTAGGGTTTGGAGGGAGGGGATACTTGCCTTGCGCTTCTAGCTGAGTTGGGTGACACGGGTTCATGATTAGGGTTCGGAGGTAGCTCTTCGAGTAATGTCGAAGAACTATGGGAAACAAATAGAGACTGGGATTTAAGGAAGGAGGCCACGGTAAGTGATAGGAAGGAGAGAAAGGAGATGGAAAGGAGTTCATATGATGGGGATTAGGGTTTGTACGAAGATGGGGGAGGCTATGTGGGTGGCGAGCGGCGGATGGCGATGAGGAGGCTACCGAGGGACTCCAACAGAGGGGATTTTGGGAAGATTTGGGAGATGAATAGGCATATTTTTTTGTGTGTTTTTTTTGCTTTTGTTTTGTTAATAAAAGTATGCTTATTCCACGTGCTAATGTAGATAGGAATTCCTACTTTTGCTCTCCTTTCTCTATTTCAAAATAGAGAAAGAGAGGGGTAGGCCTATTAGCTTAAGATATAGTATAATACTAGAGAAATCTTTCTCAACTTTCGATGTGGGACTATCCATTTTTTCCAAATTTCCAAGTTAGTACATTTCGAGTACCCATCTTTGGACTAATATTTCTCATTCATACGGAATTTATTTTTGGCAAACGAGTACATTACGGAATAGTACTCAATAAGAGGAACATAGTCCAATCACTTTTCGGTGCTGCCGGTGGCCGGAGCCCACTGGAATCAGACCCAAAAAATCTGCCAAAAATATTTCCAACAGTTGATGCTATTTTCTGTGTAGAAACAAACAGATGATGTGAATTCTTTATTTAAAAATATTCAGATCTAATCTTTACTTTGATCGGAATTAATCGCTATTAACAATTCCATAATCTGATTTTTTGACTATTGTGAATGGTTGGATCTGATTTGAACAATTAAGATTGCTCCAGTGAACCTCCAAGAAGTCTTAATTTCGAGGAGTTACCTAGTTAAAGACCTTCCAACGCACAACTCAGAACTCAGAAAAATAGTGGAGTTTTTTGTGGCCAAATAATGATTACCTGATTCTGAAGGAGGGTGGAGGGTAATTATAGGCCATGAGTTTAGTTACGAAAGATTAGCTTAAAAAATATTTTTTATTTTTAAAATGCTTATTCCCATGGTTACAAGATAGAGTTAGTTGATAACTCACTTTTTGATTGAGGTTTGGCCAAGAACTTTTAATTAACTAAGATTCATCTTCTTGGGCAGCAACTTACTCCCTACTTGTAGGCATGTTCTAAATTGATGGGTCTTGAAATGGCCATGTTCTTCATACAAGTCGTATTCACTGTAAAATTTTTGTTATGCCCTTAGAAACTTAGAGATTCGTGCCTTAATAGTGTGGACCCTATTTGCTACAGTTTTTACCCTTATCATAAGCCCCATACTCCTGAAGGTTGGGTTTTTCAGCCTTTTATGAGTAGTTCGACTTTTTAAGGTAATTCAAACAACTTTTTGGTCTTCAGAGATTATAAGAGAGGTTAGAAACATCTTTTGGAGCTTCTAGGAGCAGTTTTTCCAGGGAAATTTCCTAATTTTTTCTGAATTTTTTTAGATTTCCCCGCAATTTTAAAACATTTTTTAGAATTTATAATCAATTTTTTGTATTTTAAATTTTAAATTTAGATTTCTAATTAAATATTCTAAATTCTTAATTACTTTTCGGATTTTGTTTTTTTGAAATTATAATTATTTTTAACAATTGTTAATTAATTTGTCAAAAATTTATTTTTTTTAATTTTAACTAATTTATCAGAATTAATTAATTTTTAAAAGAAATTTTTAGTAACAAATCAAACCTAACACGTGGCACGATCTAATAGGCACGCTCCTCTGGGAGATCAGAATGCCTAGAGATGCACTCAAGCACAAAGTGCTTTGGTGTGCGCCACCAGAGAGGGGGGCTCCCCAGGGCTTCTCTTAGCTTCTTGTATCTGGGCCCTCGATCTCAATGGGGATATTTTCGAGGAGATCGGATGGCTCGGGGAAGCGTTCAGGCGCAAAACACTTTGGTTCCCCTATTCTCTATTGCGCATCACCGGAGGGGGGGGGGTGGCTCCCTGGTGCTACGCAATTTTTGAGATGATTTGCTTCATTCATCTTTGTGGGTGCACATTTTGGAGAGATCCAATAGCTAGAAAATAGCATTTACGTCGTTCTGGTCGGAATGTATTCTCTTCGGTGCATGGGGTATGTCTTGTGCACTTTTGTCTTTCAGTGCGTAGGATGCACATGTGGCACTAAGTTGGGAGTGACGTGGCGCCTATGTGGCGCTGAGTTCATGTGCCGACGTGGCGCTGACATGAATTTTTTTTGAAGGTGAAGCGGTTGGGCTTCTTCCGACCATCGTGGGCCCAACGGTCGGGAGCACAGTCATTTGGGAACCTAACCAACACCCCTCATCTATAAATACTCCCCCTCCCCATCACTTCTCCTCATTCCACTTCATTGTCTCCTCCACTTTCGCTCTCTTCCAAAGCTTCTCTCTGTACAAGTTAAAGAGGCTCCAGTGACTTTTCTTTCTCCGGCGAAGCGAAGCTCCGTCCGACCGTACAAGTCAAGTGAGGTCAGGTAATTAATATTTATTTAAGATGTCTCAGGTCTCCATGGGCGACGACTCATCCTTTTCCAACCGTGCTATTAAGGATAACATTTATCTCTTGACCTAGCTGATGAGAGAAGGGGAAAAGGGTAGCATAGTTGTCTCCAGTAAATGTGAAGATAATTGAGGAGAGGGATAGAACACACTAGTTGAGTTTGAGAGGATGGTTACTAGTCTTTCGGGCCTTACGCGTGTCCTGTAGTACTCAGAAGACATAGGGGATGTTATCGGAAAAGGTTTACGGTATGAGGAGATACTACAAAGGCGGATTCTATTTCATCTATCTTGAAAGTGGAGGATATGCTGCTCATTTGAAGCTTGTTCGGGATTCTTTCTCAGTTTGAGCTTCTTGTGCATTGTCCAGGACTCAGGGCTTGCTCAGTTCCTCTCAACGAGTATTGCATCTTTCCCTTTGATGCTTTCTATGCCAAGCTTCATCTCCCTCTACACCTGCTCGTGAGAGAGGTTTTGCAGTGGTACACTTTCAGTCCGGTGCAGTACATGCCGAACATATGGATGCAGATGGTCAGCTTCATCTTGCACTGCCAGGGGGCCGGGATCAAGCCGAATCTGAGTGTGTTTAGAGCGCTCTTCAAGATCAATTAGAAGAACAAGTCGGAACACCGGTACTACCGCTTTCCTCGATCGGGTTTGAAGATAGTTTAGGTCCCTGACTTGATCAAGTATTGGTAGGAGAACTATTTTGTTGTCCGTTGTTCGGAGCCGTAGGGGATCCTCACGGAGAGACAGACCGATGCCTCAAAGAGAGTGAGGTTGGACTCGACATTGAGTGAGATTGAGAAGAAGGCGTGTGAAGTCCTTCTGAAGTGTGAGCCACTGACGTGGTGGCTGATTATAGAGGAGCTCCTTTTCACAGGGGAACTAAGCCTGATGGACCATAGTATGAATTAGCTTTTAATTATCTTTGCTTTTATTCATCTTGCTTCTATAATGTTCTCACATCTTTCCATGTTTTTCTTTGTGGAGGCAGAGGGCATGGATTTTGACGCGATCATGTCGAAGAGGGTCAGACTCAGTACCAAAGCGGTCGAAGAGAAGAAGAGGAAGATGGTGGCAAGAAGGTTTGGGCATGTGAAGGTGGCCAAGAGCTCCTCGCCCTCTACCCCTGTGGTAGATCTAGGCTCACCCCAGTCTGCATTGACGAGTCCCGCTATAGGTGGCCTCACTCTGGCTACCGTGCTTGAAAGTGATCGGCCTCCGTTGACTGCTGAAGCGAAAAGAGTGCTTACCGATAATCACAAGTCGAATTGGACCATCATGCGACACGATGGCTTTCTCGAGGACACGAATAACTATATGCAGGCTATTCGACAGCTTGCTATCCTGAAGGACCGGATCAAGATGGCTTCAGAGACGATTGTCTCTTCCACCATGGAACCCGTTGGGCCAACATGGTTGTAAGTCTCGTAATTTATTTTATATAGTTCGTTTCTTCCTTGCATATGTTTCTAAGTCCAGGAGTTATTCTCAATCTTTTGTAGATCAGCTGTCACTTCGGCAACTTTTTGGAGTAGGAGGCAGAGGATGAGAAGGAGCGGAAGGCGGTGACAGACAGAGCCGACTTAAAGAAGGTGAAGGCGATCAAGGCATTGGAGGCATCGAAGATTGGGGGAAGGCCCTTGGTGCTCGGAATGCCAAGCTTGAGGCAGAGTTGATGAGGTTGAAGGAGGCGGTTGTTAAGGATAAGGAGGACGTGGTAGCCCGGGAGGTTGCTGATGTTGAGGAGCTTGCATTCACCAACATGCAAAGGGCATACAACAAGGCCATCCATGGCGTTGTCGAGCGCGTCCCTGGCTTTGATGGGAAGGGTTACCACTTCGGGTTGGCACCAGGTGAGGAGCCGGTCCCTGAGGAGTCAGATAATGAGGGAGATGATGGGGAAAATGAGACAGCACAGGGAGAGACAGTAGCCGTGGTCGCAAAGATCCCATAGGGAGATACAGGAGCGAAGGGGAAGGAGGTCATAGGGACATCCTTTCCTCCGGCTCAATTTGCTGAGGTGGATCCCTGACTTCCCCTCTTATACCAATTTTTTGTTTTTGTTTTTTTTAGTTGTATGTGCCTGACAGTGAACAGGAAACCGCTTGATGTACCCTTTTGAATTAATTGAAGTGTTTTCTTTATCTTAACATTTGTGTTTCTCTTATTGAATAATCACTTTTGATGTGTTAGGTTGGAACTCTTGGCTCGTCTTATCTTTGTAGCTGTGATTACTATCCTCATTGTAACCCCTTGCTCTTTCCATGGGGGGACCCTCGAGGATACAAGATTACCCACCTCCGTACTAGGTTGCACGTGGCGGAGCAGGGGCTTACTCATGTGCAGAAAAAGTTATTTAGAGCAGAAGCAGAGCTTGGTTATCTGAGGAAAGTGCTGACTAAGAGGAATGTTGAGGTCAAGAGTCTTGGTGATAGTCTACATGAGATGCCTCCCCTCGAAGTAAAGTGAGGTTTGCACGGTGGAGAGGTCCCTCTCGTTGGGAGTGGGGGAGACCATTGAAAGAGACTTAGACATTAAATCCCTTCGTCACTCTATGTTCGCGGCTACAACCGAGATTATTGAGTTCAAGAATGTAGTTCTTGAGAAGAGCTTGGAGGTTGCCCATCTGAAGGAGACTGTCCTCGGACACTCGGGCGAAGAACATCCGAACTACTCGACATACACTCGTACGGTCTGTTGAAAGATTAGGATCAAGGATGCAAATCTTAAGGAGAGGCTCACCGAGTAGGAGGTGGAGATCCATCAATTGAAGTTACTACTTTAGGGGACTCGGATCAGGAGCACCTCTTGCTCTTGTGGTGAGATAGATCAACTGAGTTCGTTCCACATAGTGGCCTTGTATCTGTAAGGGATCTCGAGGAACCCCCGGGGGGGGGGGAGAATTGGGTAACCGGTCTGTCAAGGGTGGATTCAATTGAGGGGGCGGCGCGCATTTACGGTCACGCGGCTCAGACCCGAATGGTGCTTTCCTTGCGTTGTTCAAGAGACTGAGGCGGTTCTTCCGTGTCAAAGGGGAACGATAAGCTACGTGTGTCCCTCAATCAGTACATCCCCTTATCTCGACGGAGTAAAGATGACTCTGATAGAGACTTGAAAACTCGTTGATCTTTGCCTTTGATGTATCTTTTTGGATTTGTAATGAAATGTTGATGTGAAATGAATTTTTTTCTAATCGTTCAAATATTGTCTATTGTCTATTTTAAGTTGTAGCTCTCTACCTTAGAGTCACTGGGTCGTAAGGGCAGCTCTGGTGGAGAGTTGGACTTGTCTTGGCAAGTTGCTGGCATAGCACTAGGGAGGGGTTTGACTCCATACTTGCTGATCGAGGGGGTCCATGAGGTTTGAGAGTCATTTTGAATGGTGAGTTCAACTCTGAACATGCTTGTTTGCACATTGCTAGAGAAATTTCGAGCCATGAGTATGAACTCCGAATTTGTTGTTTTGAAAGTTTCACGAGATTCAAGAGTAGATCGAGTGGCGAGTTGAGCACTGAACCTGCATACTTGTAAGTTGCCAGTGCAACTCTGAGCCACGAGTATGAACTCCAAACGGGTTGTGTTAGAGAATTAATAAGTTGCAGGAGCAGATCGAGTGGCGAGTTGAGCTCTGAACTTGCTTCCTTGCAAGTTGCTAGAGCAACTCCTAGCCACAAGTATGAACTTTTAATAGATTTTTAGAGAGTGAACGAGTTGCATGAGTAGTTGAGTGGCGAGTTAAGCTCTGAACTTGCTTGCTTGCAAGTTGCTAGAGCAAATCTGTGTTACGAGTATGGACTCAGAAAAAGTTGTTTTATAGAGTTGACAAGTTGTAGGAGTATATTGTGTAATGCCTCGAGCTCCGCTTAGCTGCACACACTACTACATGTGCACGCACGCGAACAAAACAAATTTGAACAACGACTCACCACAGACTTGCCTCACAAATGCTGCTATAGCTTTCAAGTACCTAGTGATCATATGCATATCTACTTATACACTCTAATCCCCTCTCTTATGGCCGATATGGGACCAATGAATCCCACACCCCATGATGCATGGCTTGATCAAAGCCATCCTGGCCACACATCAAGCACGTTCATCACACACAGACCCATTCAACTCTTCTTCACTTGCATGGAGCACCAAGCCATAACCGGGCCCCACTCCAATGCAGCCAACTTCTCAACTCATTATAAATGGAAAATTAAATCCATGCACCAAGGCCTATAGAAACCCTATAGGCTCAACTGCCACTGTCACTAATATATATATATATATATATATATAGAGAGAGAGAGAGAGAGAGAGAGAGAGAGAAAGAGAGAGAGAGAGAGAGAGAAATCTTCGGTTGCACACTACTTTGGTGAGCACTCCGTGAACACTCACGAACTAGAGACCCTATGAAAAATCCAAACCGCTCATATTGTTCTATATGCCTAAGATAGCCTAACAATAAAAAATCAAGTAATTTGAAGTTCATTTGCCCATGATTTACATCATCACAAAATTGTATGGCTGAAAATTATAACAGCATGATGGATGGGCAAATGAACTTCAAATTACTTGATTTTTTATTGTTAGGCTATCTTAGGCATATAGAACAATATGAGCGGTTCGGATTTTTCATAGGGTCTCTAGTTCGTGAGTGTTCACGGAGTGCTCACCAAAAGTAGTGTGCAACCGAAGGGGACTCTCTCTCTCTCTCTCTCTCTCTCTATATATATATATATATATATATATATATATATATATAGTATATTCTTCCAATATAATATTATATATATACTCTTAAGTGGGGTGTTACACATGAATCCCACACCCCATAATACATGGCTTGATCAAAGCCATCCTGGCCACACACCAGGCACGTGCATCACACACACACCCATTCATCTCTTCTTCAAGTGCATGGAGCACCAAGCCATAACCGGTCCCCACTCCAATGCAGCCGACTTCTCATCTCATTATAAATGGCCAATTAAATCCATGCACCAAGGCCTATAGACACCCTATAGGCCCAACTGTCACTCTCGCTATATATATATATATATATATATATATATATGTATAGGAAAATCTTCCATTGTGCACCACCCCTCCGTGTGCACTCATGTGTACTTGACATTCCTGCCTTCGTATCGACGATCCGAACCGTTCACATTGATCTATACATCTAAATTAGTCTAAATATGTAAAATCCAATTATTTGAAATTCATTTACCCATCCATCAAGTCACTATAAAAAACAATGATTTTCAGCCATACAACGTTGTGACACTACAATGGATGGGCAAATGAATTTCAAATAATTTGATTTTACATATTTAGATTAATTTAGATGTGTAGATCAATGTGAACGGTTCGGATCATCGATACGAAGACGGGAAGGCCGAGTGCACACACCGTGTGCACCACAGGTGGTGCACAACGGAAGACTTCCCTATATATATATATATATATATATATATATATATATATATATATATATATATATTATTATTATTATTATTATTATTATATAACATTATATATATATATTATTATTATTATTATTATTATTATATAACATTATATACATACTCTTAAGTACGGGGTGTTACACACCCGTATGACAGAGGTTGAATCGCCAATATTGCTGGGTCAAGTTTGGCCCAAATTGGGCCAGCTCGTGAGTCTGGTCTGGGGGCCGTTTTGGTTTCACCCAAGGCTTTGTGAAATTGGATAGAACTGGGTTTATTTGACTAGCAAGTAATTGGTTGATATTCAATAATCTCTGCACAAATAAGATCAATAGTTGCTAGACCAGGACTAGTAGTAGTATTCTAAAACTAGAGCATGTCATTTGTATTGATAGGATATGCACTAGTCGGGTGTTTGTACTCGCTTGTCAAGGGAACACATGCGACGCCGTCTTGCCTGGTAAGGGGGACGAGCAGCGTAGTCTTGTCTGTTAATTTCTGGGATTTAGCGATATGAACGGGAAGTGCGTACTACAATTCTCCTGTCGAACGTTAGGAATGAATCATAAGAATCCGTCAAGTTCTATGTTGTTTAATACAGACAGGGAGCTTGAGTAAGACTCCAAATCGTGAGTAAGACTCGAGGCGTCCTGTGAGCTTGCGGGGCACCTTTATGTTCGTAGCAACTTTTGAGGGAGGTCCAGCGCAATGGGCGGAAACCGAGCATAGTGGAAAACATGGACAACACTACTGACTATAGTAGAGGAATTAAACTGATCAACTACAACCTCATCAGTCACTATATGAATGTCACAAACGGAAAATAATACAAGAGTAGGTTGCATGACAAGGGATCGAACCCTACAATCAGGAGAAAGCAAACACCTTGACAGGTATGTAGTATGAGATGCATACGTTTCCATTGAATTTGTGCTTGGTAAGTATGTAGTATTAGATGTATACATTTCCAAAGGAATTGTATTAGAGTAAGTGCATCATGTATTGTGAATTAAACTCTAGGGCATGACATACACTGACACTTGTCGATTTGTATGCATAATTTTCTTTGCATCTAATATTGATTGTTGAGTTTGGAGAGTCGCTGGTTTTATCAGAATTGCATCAGTTGCATTCAACTGACGTGCCCACAGTCTGTTTAGTTGCAGAACTACTGGATCGTGGAAACATAAGACTCAAGCTGCGTGGAGTGTCAAGTGGAGACTGCAAGATTTGTACAACAATTTATTTGATGTAATTTTTGTGAATTCAGGATGTAATTCTATGATGAACAATTTATTTGTAACGCCCGAAGCCCCGCTCAGTTGCGCACGCAACAATGCGTGTGCGCACATATGAACAAAACAAATCCTAAATACTACCCACCATAGGCTTGCCTCACAAAAGGTGCTGTAGCTTGTAGGTACCCTTGATCATATGCCTCTATATTTATTCTCAATATTTCTCACATTACCACATGATGCGTGGGACGAATGATGCGTGGCTTGATCAAAGCCATCCTAGCCACACATCAAGCACATGCATCACACACACCCATTAATCTCTTCTTCACGTGCACGGAGCACCAAGCCATAATTGGGGCCCACTCAAATGCAGCCAGCTTCTCATCTCATTATAAATGGCTAATTAAATCTAATCACCAAGGCCTATAGAAACCCTATAGGCCCAACTGCCACTCTCGCTATTATTATATATTATTATTATTATTATTATTATTATTATTATTATTATTATTATTATTATATTTTTATAATATAATATTATATATATACTCTTAAATACGGGGTGTTACACACACCCGTTTAAGAACTCAGCGTCCTCGCTTAGCCCGATGCTTGTAATCTAGCACAGGATCCCTTTCTAGCCAATGTATACTGGAGTACCCTGATTCTGCTACCTAGTCTCCCTATCCGGGAAAATTGACCTAGCTCCATCTCAGGCGTACATCTTGCACACAATCGGAAAAGTTGGCTCTAATACCATCTGTAACGCTCCGAGCCCTGCTCAGCTGTGCACGCGACTACGCGTGTGCGCACACGCGAACAAAACAAATCCTAACAACTTCCCACCATAGGCTTGCCTCACAAAAGGTGCTATAGCTTGTAGCTACCCCTTGATCATAAGTTTTATATTTATACTCAATATTTCTCACATTACCACCGATGTAGGACTAATGAATCCCACACCCCATGATGGATGGCTTGATCAAAGGCATCATGGCCACACATCAAGCACGTGTATCACACACCCATTCATCTCTTCTTCACGTCCATGGAGCACCAAGCCATAATCGAGCCCTACTCCAATGCAGCCAACTTCTCATCTCATTATAAATGGTCAATTAAATCCATGCACCAAGGCCTATAGAAACCCTATAGGCCCAACTGCACTCTCAGTATTATATATATATATATATATATATATATATATATATATATATATATATATATATACATATATATATATATTATTACTATTATTATTATTATTATTATTATTATATTCTCCCAATATAATATTATATATATACGCTAAGTACGGGGTGTTACATATCGAGTGGTGAGGTGAGCTATGAACTTGCTTGTTTGCAAGTTGCTAGAGCAACTCCACGCCACGAGTATGAACTCCGAACAAGTTATTTTAGAGAGTTAAGAAGTTGTAGGAGCAAAGTGAGTGATGAGTTGAGCTATGAAATTGCTTACTTGCAAGTTGCTAGAGCAACTCCGAGCTATGAGTATGGACTCTGAACGGGTTCTATTAGAGAGTTAACAAGTTGCAGGAGTAAATCAGTGGCAAGTTGAGCTCTGAACTTGCTTGCTTGCAAGTTGCTGGAGCAACTCCGAACCACGAGTATGTCCTCCAAACATGTTGTTTCAGAGTGTTTAATGAGTTCCAGGAGCATATCGAGTGGCGAGTTGAGCTCTGAACCTACTTTTTACAAGTTGCTAGAGCGTCTATGAACCATGAGTATGGACTCTGAGCTTATTACTTGGGGAGCTTAATGAATTTTTGGTGTTGCTAGGGAGAAAGGTAGGCGTCTGACTTATTTTTTTATTCCAGAGAGTTGTATAAGAATTTTTTAAAAGAAAATACTAAGTTTTCATTGAAAAAACTGTTTTGATTGCTATTCTTTATTGCATACTCCGACCGTGATAGTTGTCAGGCTTATTACAAATTGACAACCTACTACTATGGGAGGGCGTTATGCACCCTTATTGTGCTTCATTAGTTGCTCAGCATTTCACGTCCTTGCAATCTTCTTCCCACTTATGTCTTTAAGTTGGTAAGCTTTTAGGCAGACTACTTGTGAGACCTTGTATGATCCTTCCCAGTTTGGAGTGAGCTTTCTGTTCTTATGTGGGTTGGATATTTCGAGCTTTCGAAGGAAGAGGACCCCCTCTTTGAGGCTTGCCAACCGACCTTCTTGTTGTAGAACTTATCCACCCTCCGCTGATAGATATCTCTTTATAAGGCAGACTTCACCCGTACTTCTTCAATGAGATCAAGATTGCCTCGGAGGTCATTTGAGTTCTGCTCTTCATTGAAGGAAAGAAGGCGAGGGGAAGGTAATCTGACATCAAAGGGGTTGAATGCTTCTATGCCAAAGGTGAGGTTGAATGGGGATTCTCCCATTGGGATTCTCTCCATGGTTCTGCAGGACCAGAGCATGCTTGGGAGTTTTTTGACCTACAGCCCCTTTAGAGCTTCATCAATTCTCTTCTTGAGGCCATCCAAGATTTGTCGATTGGCATTCTTATCATGGGCATTGGTTTGGAAGTGTGAGATAGAGGAGAAGCATTGATCAACCTGCAGATCGGTTTCGAACTTGTGGAATCCCTTGCCAGCTAATTATATTCCATTTTTGTGTGACTAGTGTTTGGGGGATCCCAAACCGGTAGACTATATTCTTCCAGAAGAATTGTTGAACCTTGTGCTCTGTGATGGAGGCTAGTGGTTCCGCCTCAACATAGTTATTGAAGTAGTCATAGGCTACCATTAGGAAGTTACGCTACCCAGTAGCTGGGGGAAACTTTCCGAGCAAGTCTATTCCTCACTTGTCGAAGGGGGTGGGGTTTGACATGGAGCTTAGATTGGCTTGGGGTACCCGCTTAATGGAGTACTTCTAGCAGTGGATGCATTGACGGACATATGCTTGGGCGCCGTTGAGTAGCATGGGTCAACAATATTCATGATTGAGAATTTTTCTTGCAGGGGACCTTATACCTAGGTGGTTGCAACCTATTCCTTCATGTACATCCATGAGAGCATAATTTTCATGTTCTAGAAAGAGGCATTGCTAAGGGTGACCATCAATCTAGGTGTAGGAACGCTTGTAGCGAATTCCTTCGACAAGTATGTATCTTTCCACCATCACCTGGATCTTTCTCACTTCTTTGAGATCCGCTGGGAGGACTCCCTTATCGAGGAAGTCAACCAAGAGTTTCTTCCAACAATCACCTGGTTTTGGGGGGTGACATACATGAGCTCTAATGCTTCCTCTTCGATGCTTGGCTTGAGTAGGATCTCGATGAGCACGGTGTGGTCGAGTCCATCGAAGGAGGAGAATGCTAACGTATAGAGGGCATATGCCTGCTCGTTCTCCTTGTGAGGGATGCAATTTACTTTGGCTTCCTTGAACGTAGCTAGAAGCTTCGACAATGTATTTGACCATGCGGTCATCTCTGGCTTTATCGTCGCCTCAGATTTGATTCACTACTAGTTTAGAGTCAGTAAACAACCAAACCCTTTGTGCCTCCGCTTTTCATGCTAGGAGGAGTCCAACAATGAGTGCTTCATATTCGGCATCATTATTGGAGGCTGGGAAGTTGAGGTGTAGCGATTAATGAAGAGTGAAGTCATTGGGACCAGGTAAGATGACTCCGATCCCGCTGCCTTTGAGGCAGGCAGACCCATCATATTGACATTTCATAGTGGGGGGTTTTCTCTTTTCTCGGGGGGATTCAGGATTGTGCTTTCAACAATGAATTTGGCAGAGGCTTGGGCTTGGATTGTCATCCTTAGTAGGTAGCTGATGTCATGTTGACTTAACTCAATATAACACTTTATGAGTTGTCCAGAGCTTTCAGGCTTGTAATCCCTGTTTCCATAAATACATATTTTTTTTGAATATTTTCCATATTTTGATTATTTATAAATGTGTTTTTGTTTTAAATTCATTTTGGGCATTCTATTTAAATCTTTTCTAATAAAAGATTTATATTTATTTCGAATAGTGGTATCGTTTAACTTTAATTTCTATTCATAACTGATCAACTACTTATATTTTATATCATTACTGTTTGGATTATTTCAATGAATCTGTTACACTTAAATTCCATTTTTGACATATATATTATTATTATTACTATATCTATTTTTACTATTATTTTTATTATCATTATTATTATTGTTATTATTATTATTACTTTTGGTTGCTTATTAAAAACCCATTTTTATTTGTTAATTGCAATTGTAGTCGTTTCAAAATAAATTCCATATTATACTGCAAATTACATTTTATTATAAATTATATTTTTATTGGTTATTCTATTTCCCATATTAGATCTAGAAACCCAAACCCGCTTACCCTATAACCCATTCATTACACTATATATAAAACCCCCTACTATCCTAATACCCTAACCCTAGAAACCCTAACCTAATCCAACCCCCAACCCCCCCTCCTGTTCATCGTCTCCTACCTCCAACTCCCGCTCATCTCTTCTCCTGAACCTGCATCCCGCCGCTGTGCCGCACCCTCCGATTGCCGACCCCATCGCCGGTGCCTCCTCGTGACCCCCAGTCACGCCACCTACGAAGACAGCAGCCGATGCCCGTCCCCGATCTCCTCCTCCCTTCTCCTCCCGAAGCCGGCGATGCCAGTAGCAGCGCTCACAGCCAGAGCGTCCCTCTCGGCCTTGGACCTTGCTCCCGGTGCTGCGCCTCCTCCCGAGCGCTGCATGCCAGTGCCAGCAGCCGTGTTGCTCGTCGTCCCCCTGCTGCCCTACACCACAACAGCCAGCCCCTGCGCTGTCCCCTCCCTCCTATCGCGATGCCACCGCGACAACGCTCCCTGTGGCCTCCCTGCACTCACCTTCCCTCCGACGACAGTAGCCGTGTTGTGTTCCTTCATCGACAGACAGCAACAGCAGGCCACAGCGCACTCCCTGCACTGTTTTCCCCCATCGATGCTGCAGCACCTCCCTTCGGCCGTTCCTTTGCGTCACGCTGCTTGTTCACCGGTGCTGTCGCTCTCCCCGCCATCATCGAGCCAGAGCTAACCCATTGTTGTTGCTGTTGATCATGGGTTTTGATCATCTTTGAATCGGGACCGTCCAATTGATCTTGATCATCATCTCCATCTTGATCAAGATTTGCTATGAGCCGTCGATCTTCATCGATCTTGATCGCCATCAAGATCCGAGTCGATCTTGATTTGTTCCTGTCTTTCCTTGCAGTTTTGACCCTAATAACATCAGAATCTGGACTTGAGTTCTAAACATGAAATGTAGTCCTATATGTCTAGTTTACTACCCTTTTGACGGAATTTAATTCCGAGTTATGGTTTGTGAATTATCCCTATTTTAGTGCTGCTGTGTCTGAGATTTCAGATTCACAAATTTGCTGTGTTACTTTGCTTCACGAATTAAGTTAACTATGCTACATATAAGATAATGACTTGAAATTTTGCATACTGATACTAGACACACTAGAGAACATTTCCTAATTTTTCTGGAATTAATTAATGAAGTTTCAGGCCTATTTCATGTTTCTAAACACAATTTTTGAAATTCTGGCTGAACACAAATCATGTGTAGTTTGTTGTTTTGACACCAATTGCTACCACTTTCATGTACCTTGTTTATATGCGCTGGATTCGGCAAAGAGTCTAGTCTCCAGTTTTTCTTATGGATCTAGATTTGCATTCCTGTGGCAGCGGAAATCCCAGTTTTGGTACAGCAATGTCTTACTGTCCATAATGGGTATTTTGCCATGTTTAAATATTTGCATATTGTTTCTTACATTTTGTGATTTAGAACATGTTCCTTGCATCATATGAGCTCTTGATACATCCTTGTCTTGTCCCGATTTTGTTCTCGTTATCTCTTGATCATGGTTATTTTGTGTCATGCCCTGCTTCCCAAAAGAGAATACGTAATACGGATACGTGACTAAGCCCAACGAATAATTTTCATCATCCATAAGCTGTTCAGAATCTTTACAACCTTTTACAAGAATAATCAGAGTCAGAAGCAAGAAAAGTCAACCAAGCATGCATATATGAATCAAAATACCAACAAGAATACTTGAAACCAAAATATTATAATCTCAAATAATCTAGATCTGAATAAGTCAATATCCTAGGTCACATTGCCCAAATACAAATAAATCCAAGTAATCAAGTACAATTGTTCAAATAAGCAACACGATATAATAATAGCAAAATTTCAGCAGCTAGTATCTCATGTCACCAACTCCATCTGGCAACTGTTCTCCAAAATCTACAATTTAATAAATTGCAGGAAGAGGAAAAAGAAAACAAACTTCCTTCAATGCAAGTTACGGGCCACTTGTAGTGCAGGATACAAGTACATGGAAAAGGGATAACTAATAACATGGAATAAACATGGTAACAAAATAGAATAACTAGCATGGCAAGATGAATAAGTGTAAGTGGCATGTATCAAGTACCAAGTGAACAAGTATCATGTAAACAAGTAACAAGTATTAAGTGTCGTGTATCACGTATCATGTATATATTAAGTATCATGTAATTACGTATCATGTTAAAGTATCATGGTCGAGTCTTGTAGTGTATCACTTCATGCATCCCGACTTTTTACTACTTGTTTGCTACATTCAACACAGTTTTGCTTTAGATTTCAAAGCTGATCATAGAGGACAGTGTACTCAAGGACAAGTATCAAGTAATCGAGCTCCAAGCTCCAAGTATCATGTATCACTTGCAAGTTGTACAAGTGGAAAGTAATCACGTGTCAAGCATGCAAGTGTCAAGTAATCACGGGTCAAGTTCCAAGTATCAAGTCATCCAGTAGGATCTGTGGATCCCCTTCCGAGTACACGTTTCTGTATTTTCCACTATTAGATCTTTCCCTTAAACCCCGGCTTGATTATTTATTATTATTATCAAACAGGCATGTGCGTGTACAAAATATGGCAAGAATAACATGGCATGACCAAGAAACAAGTTCACGATGCAGAATAAACATGTATGGGTGAAAGATAACTCAGAAAAGAATAGATTAACGAAAATTCTAGATCAGGACAGCAAGACAGTACTGCACAACATCTGGAATTTCCGTTGCTACAAAAGTGCAAACCTAGATCCGTCAAAGAATTTGGAAAATAGATTCCCAGCGGAATTCAGCAAATATATATAAGTCAAATAGTGTTTCAAAACATCATATCTCATAACAGGTTTGAATCCAGAAAATACGTTCAGCCAGAAATCAAAAGGTTGTATTTAAAGTCAGGACAACAGCATGAAAACTAATTAATTAAATCCACGAAAAATCTGGGGTATTCTCCTATATGTGCAAATCAGAATATGAATTTTCATAATTTTTCAATATAAATAGTTTAGTTAACAAAATTAGAAAACATCAAGATGCAGTAGTTTTGTAAATCTAGAATCACAAATACTGCAGTACGAAAACAGTAATATTTCACAAACCATAAATGGAAATCCAAATCCGTCAACAGGTTGATAAAATAGATATAGTAGGCTAAATTTCATATTCACAAATATTTTACAAACAACAAGTATTTTTAGGTCGATAATCAGGTTCACTACTGAACAGTATGAAAATTCTGCACGTATCGTAATTGTTTGGAAACATAGAACGGTTTGTAAAACTCATCAAATAAATCCACAAAAATTCAGGGTTAATCCCAATCAAGTATAGTTGTATTTTGCAAAATATTGGATCAAAATAATACTTTTAACATCATGATAAAAATAGATTACTCTTCAGAATTCATAGAAATCAAAATCTGGAAATCTCTCTAAACTTCTGTAGTAAAATAGACATAACTCACAAACCATAAAACAAAACTGAGATCTGTCTGAAGGGTTGGAAAATAGAAAAAACTCTCTATAAATCTTATTCACAAATAAAATTCATCTATTGACCTTAATAGGGTCTAAAATACTGATCAAAAGTAAAGTAACAGAAAAATACAGAAATTATTCTTCGAACATAAAATCGTCTAGTTCAAGTAAAACTCATCCAAATCAACCCAAACATGAAATATAGTGTTCTAGATGTCCAAGCAACATGGTATAGGGTATATCACAAGTCCACAAGAAGTCTACCACGAATAACACGAACGAGCATATAATATCATATGAACAACACGGATATATACAACAAGAAGTGGTCAACCCTAGGTTATTTCTTGTCATGTATGTCGTGAGGCAACTAGGGTCGAATCAACACAATAAAGATAATATATAACAAAGGATTTAACACACGAATTGTCTCTAGAACCCAACTATACTATAGGCGGTATTTAGTACTTGTATTTCCGGGCAAAAGCGAGAATAACAGGAACGGATTCCCGGGCACGAACACGACCAAACGGACATGAACCACGAACCAAGAACGTGAATCAAATACGAATGCGACAACGGACACGAAGTCGAACACCCAACACGTGCAAACACCCGCATGTGCCAACAAGAGAGTGAGCGGACGGGGGAGACGATGGCGTCGACGACCTAGGGCATCGGAACGGCATCACAGCGACTACCGCTGTTGCTGGTGCTGTCTGTCGCTGCTGTATGCCAGGCAAAACATAGCGCTACTGCACTGTTGCTACTGCAGTGGCACTTCGACGGAAGGAAGGCAGGTCAGGGGACCAGGGGAAGCCCGTCGGGGTGCAAGGGAGACAGGGAAGCGGTCGGGAGAGGGAGAGGGATGAGCGACTAGGTTGCTTGGAGGCTGGGAAAGCAAATGTGAGGTGGGGGATGGAGAGAATGGGGGTGCAAGAGATCGGGAGAGGGAGAAGTTGGGTTGCGACTGTAGGGGATAGATGAACAGGAGCATATAGGGGTAGTATATATAGGAGGGTAAGTACGGGGGTTTTGTTAACAGCATGGGGTGGTGGGTTTCGGGTCTCGGGTATTTAAATGGGTTCGGGTTATATATAATTGGGTTTTAAAGAAATGGGTAAAATAAATAGGGTCGGATTAAGGAAAAATAAATAATGGATTAAAAAAAATGAGACAGCACAAAGAGGATAAATAATAGGGCATGAACAAAAATAATGAGAATAAAAAATATTGGCATGATCAAACAGAGATAAAACAAAAGACTGAAAATTGAATTAAGAATTCAAATGAAACGGAAAAGCAAATAAAGAATATATAGAAGAAAAAGAACTCCAATATACGGTCCAAAGAGATACAATGAATCAAATACATGGGAAAAGAAAAAACACTCAAAATACATAAAACGGAAAACAGGGGTTACAAATCCTACCCACCTAACAAGAAGAATTTCGTCATCGAAATTCAACAAGAAGATACATAGGGTAACCCCAAAAACAAACAAAACGAACAGACAAAAAAAAACTACTCAAACAAATAAGGAAACTCTGGTGAAACTCCTCCTCCAGCTCCCAAGTCGACATACCGGGCGAGTGAGGATTCCAAGAAACACGAACCAACTTGATGAACTTGTTCTTAAGCACTTTTTCCTGCCGATCCACAATAGCAACTGGCGGAATCTCACAAGTAAAATCTGGCCTAACGGTCAACTCAGAATAGTCGATCACGTGGCTGGCGGCAATACTAGATGATAGGCCACCTTGCCAACTTGCTCCACAATATCAAACGGTCCAATAATTCTAGGGCTGAGCTTGCCCCCCCACCAAACCGAATGACACCATGCCAAGGCAATACCTTTTGGAAAACATGGTCACCAATCTCAAACTCCAAAGCTATCCGATGGACATCGGCTCATCGCCTCTGCCTATCCTGAGCTGCCTGCAAATGCTTCCTGATTTGAACCACTGCATCAACTGTCCTGGTGATCAACTCTGGATCCAACAACTTCCTTTCACCAATGTCATCCCAGCACACTGGTGATCTGCACTTCCGCCCATAAAGTGCCTCGAACGGTACAGTTTTAATACTGACCTGAAAGCTGTTATTGTACGAGAACTCTACGAGATGCAAATGGTCCTCCCATGATCCACCGAACTGCAGCATACAGGACCGCAACATGTCCTCAAGAATCTGGATGGTCCTCTCTGATTGTCCATCAGTCTGTGGATGAAAAGATGTACTATACTTTAATTTACTCCCCAAACTATTTTGAAGACTCTCCCAAAACTGAGATCTCAATCTTGTATCTCTGTCGGATACAATACTGACTGGAACCCCATCAAGTCTGACATTCTCTTGCATGTACTTCTCAGCCAAGCTCTTAGTAGACTGTCCGACATGGAAGGGAATGAATTGAGCACTCTTCGTCAATCGGTCGACAATCACCGAAATGGAATTATGACCCTTAGGACTCCTCGGCAAAGCGGTCACAAAATCCATCGTGATATGTTCCCACTTCCACTCCAGAATGGGAAGCAGTTGAAGAAGTCCGGTGGTCCTTTGATGCACTGCATTAACCTACTGGCAGATCAAACACTGATCAACAAACCAAGCCACAGCCCCCTTCATATCATGCCACCAGAAACGAAGTTTCAAATTCCGATACATCTTAGTACTGCCAGGATGGATAGAATACGATGACTGGTGGGATTCTTCAAGTAACCTCTGACGAAATTTACCCTTCGGGACACATAACCTGGACCCAAAATGAACCGATCCATCAGCATGAATAACCATGTCTGTTCTGGAACCAGATTCAACCTCAGCTCAAAAACCTTGCAACTGCACATCACCAGCCTCAGCCTCTTTGATCTGATCAACAAGAGACGACTGATGCTGGAACACCAAACAACCCCAATCAGAACTCGGCAACAAAATGTCCAACTCCAACCTCTGCATCTACTCAATCAGATCCCTCTGCTGAGTCTGGAATATAGTTGTCGGTCTCTTAGTCAAAGCATCTGGCACCAAGTCTACTCTACCAGGATGGTATAGTAAACTGATGTCATAATCAGCCATAAGTTCCAACCAATGCCTTTGACTCACGTTCAACTCTTTCTGGGTGAAGACGTATTGGAGACTTTTGTGGTATGTAAAGATCTCCACTCGGTCCCCAAGTAAATAATGTCTCCATAGCTTCAAAGTATAGATCACTGCCGCTAACTCCAAGTCATGAGTCAGATAGTTCTTCTCATTCGGCCACAACTACCTCGATGCATAAGCAACGATTCGGCCTTTCTGCATCAGAACTGCTCCAAGACCCTTACCAGAAGCATCACAGTGAACTACAAATCCGTCTGAACCATCTGGAATAATCAACACAGGCGCTGACATCAACCTGTTCTTCAACTTAATAAAAGCCTCACCGTAAGCCTCAGACCAACAGAACTTCTGATCCTTCCTAGTCAGCCTAGTCAATGGTTCTGCTATCTTCGAAAAATCTTGGATGAATTTCTGATAATAACCAGCTAACCCAAGAAAACTCCTGACCTCTGAAACTGACTTGGGAACAGGCCAATCCTTCACAGCCTCAACCTTGATCGGATCCATAGAAATACCATTGCCTGAGATAATGTGCCCCAAGAAAGAAACACTGTCGAGCCAAAACTCGCATTTACTGAGTTTCCCATAGAGCTAATTCACTCTCAAAGTCTGTAGAACCACTCTAAGATGCTCAGCATGATCTTCTCCTGAAAATACACCAAAATGTCATCAATGAAGACCACCACAAATCTATCCAAGAACTAAAAAAAGACCTGGTTCATAAGACTCATGAATACAGCAGGCACGTTCGTAACTCCGAATGGCATCACAAGAAACTCATAGTGGCCATATCTGGTCCTGAGTGCAGTCTTCTGTACATCAGTCGCCTTCACTTTGACCTGATGATACCCAAAACGAAGATCCAACTTTGAGAAAACAGCAGCTCCAACCAACTGATTAAATAAATCATTAATCGTGGGCAATGGATACCGGTTCTTCACAGTAACACTGTTCAGTTCTCGATAATCCACGCACAGTCAACGACCATCATCCTTCTTATTGACAAAAAGGACTGGAAACCCCAATGCGAAACACTGGGTCTGATGAACCCCAAATCAAGCAACTCCTGAATCTGCACCTTAAGCTCTACTAACTCAACCGGTGCCATCTTGTTGGGACTTTTCGATATAGGCACCGTACCCAGCTGAACTTCAATACCAAACTCTACATCCCTATCAGGGGGTAAGCCAGGCAACTCCTCTGGAAAGACATCTAGGAAATCTCGCACTACTAGAGGCACATGCTCAAACCTTAATGCAATTCCATCGCACAAATCTCCTGATCAACTGCAGTCTCAGCTCGGCCAAGTGATATCTCCCCAGCATGGAACTCAAACTCTGCGCGATTTGGGATCCGGAACACAACTTTCTTGGCACGACAATCAATAATGGCTTGGGTTTCACCCAACCAATCCATACCCAGAATAATGTCGAATCCTGAATTTCCAATTACAATCAGATTGGCCTTGAAATCTGTGCCACCAGTAATCACGGGACACTGTCTGCTCTCCCGGGAACAAATGACAGTACCACCACCTATCACAATGTTCCAAGCCTCTGACATGAAGCTGCACTCCAACTGATGGCGAGCCACAAATCGAAAGGAGAAAAAAGAGTGGGTTGCCCCGAAATAAAAAAGAACCTGAGCAGGAAAAGAACATACAAGGACGACACCTGCAACAACACCCTCTGCTGTCTCAGCATCAGCAGCAGTTAGGTTGAAAGCCATTCTAGAGACATTTGCAGCATACATAAATTGGGAAAGTTTTAAAAATCATACTGAGAGCTTTTAACGTATCCGTATTCCGTATTCTCTTTTTGGGAAGAGGCGGTTGGCTAGGGTTGAGAGGTCGGGAATGAAGAAGGAGCGGCTGATGGGTAAAGAAGAGGAACAAGGGAGAAACGGCTATATATATATGGTTTTAATTGATGGGTTTAATATTTTAGGGTAGGATTAAGGAAAAATAAATAATGGATTAAAAAAAAAAGACGGCACAAAGAGGATAAATAACCGGGCATGAAGAAAAATAATGAGAATAAAAAATATTGGCACGATCATACAGGGATGAAACAAAAGACTAAAAAATTGAATTAAGAATTCAAATGAAATGACAAAGCAAATAAAGAATATATAGAAGAAAAAGAACGCCAATATACGGTCCAAAGAGATACAAGTTGAATAAAAAACATGGGAAAAGAAAATACACTCAAGATACAAAAAATGGAAAACATGGGTTACAAATCCTACCCACCTAACAAGAAGAATTTTGTCCTCAAAATTCAACAAGAAGATACATAGGGTAACCTCGAAAAGAAAAGAAAGAACAAAACAAAACTACTCAAAAAAATTAGGAAACTTCTGCTGTCTTGATATGCTGTCTGGATCTTTACAACATTTCACAAAAATAATCAGAGTCGGAAGCAAGAAAAGTCAACCAAGCATGAATATATGAACCAATACTAACAAAATTTACTTGAATCAAAAATATATTAATATCAAATAAATCAGATCTGAATAAGTCCAAAATCCTGGGTTGCATTCCCCATATACAAAATAATCCAAGTAATCAAGTACAGTTGTTCAACATAATCAACAAGAAATAACAATAGTAAAGTTCCAGCAGCTACTATCTCATATCACCTACTCTATCTAGCAGCTGATCTCTAAAATCTGCAATTTAATAAATTGCAGGAGGAGGAAAAAGAAAACAAACTTCCGTCAATGCAAGTTATGGGCCGCTTGTAGTGCAGGATACAAGTACGGGAAAAGGGTATACAAATAACATGTAATAGACATGGTAACAAAATAGAATAATTAGCATGGCAAGATGAACAAGTGTAAGTGGCATGTAACAAATGTCAAGTGAACAAGGATCAAGTGTCAGAATTAAGTATCATTTACACGTAACAAGTATGAAGTGTCAAGTATCAAGTACAAGTAGTATGTGTCAAGCAAGCAGGTAAACATGTAACAGGCAACCATGTAACAGGTATTCATGTATCATGTATTTTGTCATGTCAAGTCTTATATTTATTACTATCTAGGTAGCACTTTATGCATCTCGGTTTTTACTACATGGTTGCTACATTCAAAAAATTTCTCTTTAGATTTCATAGTGGATCATAGAGGGCAGTGTACTCATGGACAAGCTCTCATGTAATCAAGTTCCATGTAACCAAATATCAAGCTCTGTGTCAAGAGTGCAAGTGTCAAGTAATCACGTGTCAAGATCCAAATAACCAAATAACAAGCTCCAAACAAGCTCCACATAGCCAAATTACATGCTCCAAATAACCAAGCAGGATCTATGAATCCTCTTCCGAGTACACGTTTCTGTATTTTCCACTATTAGATCTTTCCCTTGACCCCGGCTTGGTTATTTATTATTATCATCAAACAGGCATGTGCATGTACAAACATGGCAGGAATAATATGGCATGATCCAGTAACAAGTTCAGGTTGCAAGATAAGGATGTACAGGTGAAAGACAACACATAAAGGATTTTAACAACGAGAATTCTAGTTCAGGATAGCAAGATAGTTCTGCACTAAATCTGGGATTCCTGTTGCCACAAACACGAAAACATGGATCCGTCGAAGAATCTGAAAAATAGACTCTCGACCGAATCCAGCAAATATATATAAGTTATGTGGTATTTCACAACAACAAGTCTCAAAATAGATTTGAATCCAGAAAAAACGTTCTGCCATAAATCAGAAGATTGTATTTAAAGTCAGGAAAACAACATTAAAACTCATTAATTAAATCCACAAAAAATCCGGGGTGTTTCCCGATAGATTTGTATCCAGAAAAATGTTCTGTAGTGTAGCGTCAGAATATAAAATTTCATAACTTTTCAATATAAATAGTTTCGTCAACAAAAATCAGAAAACATCAAGATGCAGTAGTTTTGTAAATCTGAAATCGCAAACACTGCAGTACGAAAACTGCAATATCTCACAAACCATAAATCGAAATCCAAATGCGCCAAAAGGGTGATAAAATAGACACAATAGGCTAACTTTCCTGTTCACAAATATTTTATAAACAGCTAGTAGAATTAGGTCGAAAATCAAATTATTGACTAAACAGTATGAAAATTCTACAAGTATAGTAATTGTTTGGAAACATAGAACGGTTTGTAAAACTCATCAAATAAATTCACAAAAATTCAGGGTTAATCAAAATCAAGTCTAGTTGTATTTTGCAAAATATTGGATCAAAATAATCCTTTTAACATCATGATAAAAATAGATTACTCTTCAAAATTCATAGAAAACAAAATCTGGAAATCTCTGTACACCTTTGTAGTAAAATAGACATAACTCACAATCCATAAGTCGAAACTGAGTTCTGTCAGAAGGGTTGGAAAATAGACTGAATTCTCTATAGTTCATATTCACAAATAAAATTCATATACTGACTTTAATAGGGTCCAAAATACTGATCAAAAGTTAGGTAACAGAAAATACAGAATTATTCTTCGAACATAAAATCGTCTAGTTCATGTAAAACTCATCCATATCAATCCAAATATGAAATATAGTGTACTAGATGCCCAAACAACATGGTATATGGTATTTTGCAAGTCCATGACAAGTATAACACGAATAACACATCAAGAACACGATATCACAAAATAGCATGCATATATACATCCAAAAAGTGGTCATCCCTACTTGTTTCATGTCATGTATGTCGTAAGGCAACTATCGTCGAATAAACACAATAGAGACAATAAATAACAGAGAATTCACACACAAATTGTCTCTAGAACCAACTACACTACAGGCGGTATTTAGTACTTATATTACACAAAAAAATATTACAAGTTACTTGCCTGAGAGACGACAAAAAAAATGACGATGCAAAGAGAATAACAGGAACGAATTCCCCGACCAATGAACACAAACACAAAGAATGAACGAACCCACGAACACAACCTCGAACACAACGAACAACGAACTTCGAACCCCAACGAACACAACCTTGAGCACACGCACACGAAGAAACCCAACATGCACACCGAGAGAGAGTGAGGGAGACGACGGACAGCGGGGAGAGGAAATGACAACAGTAAGGCGACACCGCGGCATCGAGGTGCAACGAAGTAAGGGACCAGGGCTGTCTGACAGCGCTGCACCACAGGTGGAAGTGCGCCCGGGTGTTGCAGTCGTCAGCGGCGGAGACAAGGCGGAGGAGCACAGGCGGCTGCTGAAGTCGCTGCTGTGTTGACATTGAGGGCGACTGAGCAGCGTAAGGGATCACCGAAGGGAGGCAGCACCGGGAATAGGGGGCCCTAGAGGACGGAGAGGCGGGATGGAGATGAGTGGGATGGAGGCTGGGGTTGCGATGGGAATGGGTTAAATAGGAGGAGAGAGAGGATCGAAAGAATGGGTTGAAGGAGGTGAAGCGTCTGATAGGGGTGAACAGCTGCATACAGGGGGGTATAAATATGTAAGGAAAATTAGGGTTTAGGTGGCTTTCGGGTGTAATGAACAGAGCAGAGTAAATGGGGTATAAGGTTTTGGTTGATAATGGGTATTATTGGGTTTAGGGTATGTATGAGTGGGTTTAGGGAATTTATAGAATATAGGGTTTGGGTATATTGTTAATGGGTATTGGGGTTTTAGGGTTTTAAAACCAAGAGAAAATAATTGTAAAAATATTAGATAAATTAGGGTATGCTCCAGGTAAAATAAATAAAACAATAATAATGATAATGTTAATAAAATTAATAATAATGCAAATAATAATACCCACAAAATAATACTGATAGTAACAATAATAATAATAAGAAAAATGATAAAAAAATAATAGTAATAATAAAAGTAATAATAACAATAAGAATTGTATTACAATACAAAAATCATAGAAAAATAGTTACAGCTAAAATTATTGATCAAAAATAGATTTTAATAGAAGATCCAACAATACATTATGACAAAAGAGTTTGAATGCAGAAAAAAATAATTTACGAAAATTTTAAATACAGAAAATATACAGAAAATACGTTTTTGGGAAAACAGGGTTTACAAATCATATAAGTCATATGGTGTGATTTGTAATCCCTGTTTTCCATTTTATGTATTTTGAGTGTATTTTCTTTCTCCATGTATTTGATTCAACTTGTATCTCTTTGGACCGCATATTGGAGTTCTTTTCCTTCTATATATTCTTTATTTGCTTTGTCGTTTCATTTGAATTCTTAATTCAATTTTCTGTCTTTTGTTTCATCCCTGTTTGATCGTGCAAATATTTTTTATTCTCATTATTTTTGTTCATGCTCTATTATTTATCCTCTTTGTGCCGTCTCATTTTTTTTTAATCTATTATTTATTTTTCCTTAATCATACCCTATTTATTTTTCCCATGCCTTTAAAACCCAATTATATATAACCCAAACCCATTTAAATACCCAGACCCAAAACCCACTAACCCATGTTGTTACAGAATCCTTAGTATGTACCCTCCTATATATACTACCCCTATATGCTCCTGTTCATCTATCTCCTACAGCGGCAACCCAACTACCCCCTCTCCCGATCTCTTGCACCCCCGTTCTCTCTCTCTCCCGATCTCTTGCACCCCTGTTCTCTCTATCCCCAACCTCACTTGTGCTTTTCCGGCCTCCAAGCAACCTAGCTGCTCATCCCTCTCCCTTTCCCGACCGCTTCCCTATCTCCCTTGCACCCCGGTGCGCTCCCCATGGTCCCCTGCCCTACCTTCTTTCCGTCAAAGCGCCACTACAGCAGCAACAACGCTATAGTGCTATGTTTTCCCTGGCAGATAGCAGCGACAGACAGCACCAGCAACAGCGGTAGCCTCTATGCTTCCGTTCCGATGCCCTAGGCTGCTGTCTCCATCGTCTCCCCCATCCGCTCGCTCTCTTATTGGCACGTGCGGGTGTTGCACGTGTTGGGTGTTCGATTTTGTGTTCGTTGTCACATTCGTATTTGGTTCTCATTCTTGGTTCGTGGTTCGTGTTCGAGCCCGGGGATTCCTTACTCGTAATTCTTGCTTTGCACCATTTTCGTCGTCGGTTACAAGGCAAGTAACTTGTATTCTTTTCTTTGTGTAATATAAGTACTAAATACCGCCTGTAGTGTAGTTGTGTTCTAGAGCCAATCCGTGTGTGAATCCGCTGTTATATACTGTCTCTATTGTGTTGATTCAACCATAGTTGCCTCACGTCATACATGACATGAAATAACCTAGGGTTGCCCAATTCTTGTTGTATATATGCATGTTGTTCATATGATATCATGTGCTCGTTCATGTTATTCGTGGTAGACTTGTTGTAGATTTGTGAAATACCCTATACCATGTTGCTTGGACATCTAGTAGACCATATTTCATGTTTGGTTATTATTTGGATGAGTTTTATGCATGAGAGATATTTTCTGGTTTGCCAGTTTTCCCGTCTTGATCAGTATTTTAGACCCTATTAAGGTTAGTATATGAAAATATTTTGTGAACATGAACTGTAGAGAATTCTGTCTAGTTTTCAACCCTTCTGACAGATCTTAGTTTCGATTTATGGATTGTCAGTTATGTCTATTTTACTACAGAGGTGTAGAGAGATTTCCAGAATTTTTTTTTCTATGAATTCTGAAGAGTAATCTATTTTTATTATGATGTTGAAAGTATTATTTTGATCCAATATTTTTCACAATACGACTAGACTGGATTTATATTAACCCTAAATTTTTGAGGATTTATTTGATAAGTTTTACAAACTATTCAATACTTGTAAACGACTACTATACTAGCAGATTTTTCTTGCTGTTCTGTAAAGAAACCTAATTTCGACATGATTCTACTTGTTGTCTTCAAAACCTTTATGAATATAAAACTTAACCTACTTTATCTATTTTATCACCCTTTTTATGGATTTGGATTTTGGTTTATGGTTTGTGAGATATTGCTGTTTTCGTACTGCAGTGTTTGTGATTCCAGATTTACAAAACTACTGCATCTAGATGTTTTCTGATCTTTGTTGACTAAACTATTTATATTAAAAAATTATGAAACTATATATTCTGATTTTGCACATATAGGGGAATACCCCAAATTTTTCGTGGATTTAGTTAATGAGTTTTCATACTGTTTTCCTGACTTTGATTACAAACTTCTGATTTCTGGCTGAACGTGTTTTCTGGATTCAAATCTGTTTTGAGTTATGTTTTTGTGAAACACAATATGACTTGTATATATTTGCTGGATTCGGTTGGGAGTCTATTTTTCAGATTCTTTGACGGATCATGGTTTGCATGTTTGTGGCAACAGAAATCCCAGATTTAGTGCAGTACTGTCTTGCTGTCCTTAACTAGAATTCTCGTTTTTCTAATCCCTTATGTGTTTTCACCCGTGCATGTTTTTCTTGGAGCCTGAACTTGTTACTTGATCATGCCATGTTATTCTTGCCATATTTTGTACTCGCACATTCCTGTTTGATAATAATAATAAATAACCAAGCCGGGGTTAAAGGGAAAAGATCTAATAGTGGAAAATACAGAAACGTGTACTCAGAAGGGGATCCACAGATCCTACGTGATTACTTGATACTTGATACTTGACACGTGATTACTTGACACTTGCACACTTGGAACGTGATTACTTGCCACTTGCACAACTTGACACGTGATACATGATACATGATACCTTGAGCTTGGAGCTCGATTACTTGATACTTGTCCTTGGGTACACTGCCCTCTATGATCCAGTATGAAATCTAAAGCGAAACTGTTTGAATGTAGAAACTATGTAGTAAAAACCGGGATGCATGAAGTGCTACTTAGATAGTAATAACTACAAGACTTGACCATGACACTTGAACATGATACGTGATTACATGATACTTAATATTTGATACATGATACGTGATACATGACACTTGTTACTTGTTTACATGATACTTGTTCACTTGACACTTGATACATGCCACTTACACTTGTTCATCTTGCTATGCTAATTATCCTATTTTGTTACCATGTCTATTCCATGTTATTAGTTATCTTTTTTCCATGTACTTGTATTCTGCACTACAATCGGCCAGTAACTTGCATTGACGGGAGTTTCTTTCATTTTTCCTCTTCTTGCAATTTATTAAATTGCAGATTTTGGAGAACAGTTGCCAGATGGAGTTGGTGACATGAAATACTAGCTGTTGAAATTTTGCTATTATTATTTCTTGTTGCTTATTTTTACAATTGTACTTGATTACTTGGATTTATTTGTATTTGGATAATGTGACGCAGGATATTGACTTATTCAGATCTAGATTATTTGAGATTATAATATTTTGGTTTCAAGTATTCTTGTTGGTATTTTGATTCATATATGCATGATTGGTTGACTTTTCTTGCTTCCGACTCTGATTATTCTTGTCAAATGTTGTAAAGATTCCGAACAGCTTATGAATGATGAAAATCATTCGCTGGGATTAGTCACGTATCTGTATTCCATATTCTCTTTTGGAAAGCGGGGCGTGACAAGGTTTTTAGTGGTATCAGAGCACATGTTTGGCTAATGTATTAGTTTAACTGATATATTAGAGAAGCCTGGCTCGAACTGGGATCGGCTCAAGATTCACCAACCATGCAGACATAAATGAATTATATAATCCTATCAGTTAATTATACATAACCCACTAAAAACCTGATTGGCTCCAAGAATAATCAACTGATACCATTAAAAACCAGAACTAGCTAACTGCATACATCTTATTCTAGAACGGCTTTATGCTTATTTGTATTCCGTATGCTGCATACAAAAATTGATCCAAACATGAAATATGGTATACTAGGTGTCCAAGCAACATGGTATAGGGTATTTCACAAGTCTACAGCAAGTCATACTACTACCTACACATCAAGTATACGAGATCACACAACAAGTCATGAACAACATGCATGTATACAACAATAAGTGGTCGTCCCTAAGTTATTTCATGTCTGGTTCTAACTAAGCATCGACTCTGATACAGCTTATTCTAGAACAAAGCAGAGGATTAGGAGATGTATTAAGCTGGTTCGTGTTTCTTGGAATCCTCACTCGTCCGGTGAGTCGACTTGGGAGCTGGAGGAGGAGATTCAGCAGAAGTTTCCTCATTTGTTTGAGTAGTACTTTTTGTTTTATTTTTTTGTTTTGTTTTTGGGGTTACCTTATGTATCTTCTTGATGAATTTCGAGGACAAAATTCTTCTTGTTAGGTGGGTAGGATTTGTAACCCATG
This sequence comes from Hemerocallis citrina, assembly GCA_017893485.1. Lineage (NCBI taxonomy): Eukaryota > Viridiplantae > Streptophyta > Magnoliopsida > Asparagales > Asphodelaceae > Hemerocallis > Hemerocallis citrina. Next base: position 329,539,635 of record CM030358.1, read on the forward strand.
TTTTCCATTTGATTTATTTTGAGTGTACTTTCTTTCCCATGTATTTGATTCAACTTGTATCACTTTGGACTGTATATTGGAGTTCTTTTTCTTCTATATGTTCTTTATTTTCTTTGTCGTTTCATTTGAATTCTTAATTCAATTTTCAGTCTTTTGTTTCATCCTTGTTTGATCGTTCAAATATTTTTGATTCTCATTATTTTTGTTCATGCCCTGTTATTTATCCTCTTTGTGTCGTCTCATTTTTTTTAATCCATTATTTATTTTTCCTTAATCCTACCCTTTTTATTTTAACCATTTCTTTAAAACCCAATTATATATAATCCAAACCGATTTAAATACCCCAGACCCGAAACCCAACAACCCATGCTGTCACCGAAACCCTAGTACTTACCCTCCTATATATACTACCCCTATATGCTCTTGTTCATCTATCCCCTATGGCCGCAACCTAACTACTCCATCTCCTGATCTCTTGCACCTCCGTTCTCTCTCTTTTCCGACCGCTTCCCTGTCTTGTCTGTCTCCATTGCACCCCGGTGCACTCCCCTGGTCCCCTGCCCTGCCTTTCCTCCGTCGAAGCGCCACTGTAGTAGCAACAACACCATAGTGCTGTGTTTTCCCTGGCAGACAGCAGCGACAGACAGCACCAGCAACAGCAGTAGCCGCTGTACTGCCGTTCCGATGGCCTAGGCCACCGTCGCCATCGTCTCCTCTGTTCGCTCGCTCTCTTATTGGCACGTGCGGGGGTTTGCACATGATGGGTGTTCGATTTCGTGTTCATTGTTGCATTCGTATTTGGTTCTCGTTCTTGGTTCGTGGTTTGTGTTCGTTCGGTCATGTTCGTGGCCGGGAATCCGTTCCCGTTATTCTTTCTTTGCACCATTTTCGTCGTCGGTTATAAGGCAACAAACTTGTATTATTTTCTTTGTGTAATACAAATCCTAAATACAGCATGTAGTGTAGTTGGGTTCTAGTGACAATTCGTGTGTGAATCCTCTGTTATATATTGTCTCTATTTTATTGATTCGACCATAGTTTCCTCACAACATACATGACATGACATAACCTAGGGTTGATCACTTCTTGTTGTATATATGTGTGTTGTTCATATGATATCAGGTGCTCATTCGTGTTATTCGTGGTAGACTTGTTGTGGACTTGTGAAATACCCTATACCATATTGTTTGGACATCTAGTACACTATATTTCTTGTTTGGTTATGATTTGGATGAGTTTTATGTGAACTAGTTTATTTTGTAGATGAAGGATATTTTCAGTTTTGTCGATTCCCAATTTTGATCAGTATTTTAGACCCTATTAATGTCAATATTTGAAAATATTTTGTGAACATGATTTGTAAAGAATTCTGTCTATTTTCCAACCAGTCTGACAGATCTCATTTTCATTTTATGGTTTGTGAGTTATGTCTATTTACTCCAGAAGCGTAGAGAGATTTTCAGATTTATTTTCTATGAATTCTGAAGAGTAATCTATTTTTATCATGATGTTAAAAGTATTATTTTGGTCCAATATTTTTCGCAATACAACTAGACTTGATTGGGATTAATCCTGAATTTTTGTGAATTTATTTGATGAGTTTTACAAACCGTTCTATGTTTCCAAACAATTACTAAACATACAGAATTTGTATACTGTTCAGTAAAGAACCTGATTTTCGACCTAACTCAACTTGCTGTTTGTAAATATTGGTGAATATGAAAGTTACCCTACTGTGTCTATTTTATCACCCTTTTGACAGATTTGGATTTCGATTTATGGTTTGTGAGATATTGCTGTTTTCGTACTGCAGTGTTTGTGATTCTAGATTTACAAAACTACTGCATCTTGATGTTTTCTGATTTTTGTTGACTATTCTATTTATATTGAAAAATTGTGAAACTTTATATTATGATGCTACACATATAGGGGAATACCCCAGATTTTTCGTGGATTTAGTTAATGATTTTCATGCTGTTTTCCTGACTTCGAATACAACCTTCTGATTTCTGGCTGAACGTGTTTTATGGATTCAAACCTGTTTTGAGACTTGTTGTTGTGAAATACTATATGACTTATATATATTTTCTGGATTTGGCTGGAAGTCTATTTTCTATAACTTTTGACGGATCCAGATTTACATATTTGTAGCAACAGGAATTCCAGATTTAGTACAGTACTTCGGTACTTGAATTGATCATGCCATGTTATTCTTTCCATGTTTTGTACTCGCGCATGACTGTTTGTAATAATAATAAATAAACAAGCCGGGGTTAAAGGGAAAGAGCTAATAGTGGAAAATACAGAAATGTGTACTCGGAAGGGGATCCACAGATCGTACGTGATTACTTGATACATGATACTTGACACGTGATTACTTGACACTTGCATGCTTGACAAGTGATTACTTGCCACTTGAACAATTTGACATGTGTACTTGCCACTTGCACAATTTGACACGTGATACTTGATACATGATACATGATACTTGGAGGTTGGAGCTCGATTACTTGATACTTGTCCCTGAGTTCACTGCTCTCTATGATCCACTATGAAATCTAAAGCGAAACTGTATGAATGTAGCAACCATGTAGTAAAAATCGGGATGTATGAAGTGCTACCTAGATAGTAATAACTACAAGACTTGACCATGACATTTGAACATGATATGTGATTACATGATACTTGATATTTGATACAGGATACGTGGTACTCGATACTTGCTACTTGTTACTTGAACATGATTACTTGATACTCGTTACTTATTTACATGATACTTGTTTATTTGACACTTGATACATGTTACTTACACTTGTTCATCTTGCCATGCTAGTTGTTATATTTTGTCATCTTGCCTATTCCATGTTATTAGTTATCTTTTCACATGTACTTGTATCCTGCACTACAAGCGACCCGTAACTTGCGTTGACGAGAGTTTGTTTTCTTTTTTTTCTCTTCTTGCAATTTATTAAATTGCAGATTTTGGAGAACAGTTGCCAGATAGAGTAGATGACATGCGATACTAGCTGCTAAAATTTGGCCATTATTATTTCTTGTTGCTTATTTGAACAATTGTACTTGATTGCTTGGATTTATTTGTATTTGGGCAATGTGACCTAGGATATTGACTTATTCAGATCTGGATTATTTGAGATTATAATACTTTGGTTTCAAGTATTCTTGTTGGTATTTTGATTCATATATGCATGCTTGGTTGAATTCTCTTGCTTCCGACTCTGATTATTCCTTTGAAATTTTGTAAAGATCCTGAAAGCTTATGAATATTGAAAATCATTTGCTGGGCTTAGTCACATATTCGTATTATGTATTCTTTTTTGGGAAGTAGGGCGTAACAAGGTTTTTAACCACTAAAAACTTTGTCACGCCCCGCTTCCCAACAAGAGAATACGGAATACGGATACGTGACTAAGTCCAGCGAATGATTTTCATCATCCATAAGCTGTCAGGATCTTTAGAACATTTCACAAGAATAATCAAAGTCGGAAGCAAGAAAAGTAAACTACGCATGCATAACTGAATCAAATACCAACAGGAATACTTGAAACAAAATATATTATTCTCAAATAATCAAGATCTGAACAAGTCAATAATCCTGGGTCACATTGCCCAAATACAAAATAAGTCGAAGTAATCAAGTACAATTGTTCAAATAAGCAACAAGAAATAATAATAGCAAAATTCCAGCAGCTAGTATCTCATGTCACCAACTCCATCTGGCAACTCTTCTCCAAAATCTGCAATTTAATAAATTGTAGGAAAAGGAAAAAGAAAACAAACTCACGTCAATGCAAGTTACGGGTCGCTTGTAGTGCAGGATACAAGTACATGATAAAAGATAACTAATAACATGGAATAAGCATGATAACAAAATATAACAACTAGCATGGCAAAATGAACTAGTGTAAGTGGCATGTATCAAGTGTCAAGTAAACAAGTATCATGTAAACAAGTAACAAGTATCAAGTGTCAAGTATCATGTACAAGTAACAAGTATCAAGTATCAAGTATCATGTACAAGTAACAAGTATCAGGTGTCAAGTGATCATGTTCTAGTCTAGTATTTATTACTATCTAGGTAGCACTTCATGCATCCTGGTTTTTACTACATGGTTGCTACATTCAAAAAATTTTGCTTTAGATTTCATAGTGGATCATAAAGGGCAGTGTACTCAGGGACAAGATCTCAAGTAATCAAGCTCCAAATACCAAATATTAAGCTTCAAGTACCAAATATCAAGCTCCAAGTAACCAAATATCAAGCTCTGTGTCAAGAGTGCAAGTGTCAAGTAATCATATGTCAAGCTCCAAATAACCAAATAACAAGCTCCACATAACCAAATAACAAGCTCCAAATAACCAAGTAGGATCTATGAATCCTCTTCCGAGTACACGTTTCTGTATTTTCTACTATTAGATCTTTCTCTTTAACCTCGGCTTGGTTTCTTATTATTATTATCAAACAGGAATGTTCGTGTACAAAACATAGCAAAAATAACATGGCATGAACATATAACAAGTTCAGGTTGCAAGATAAGCATGTACAGGTGAAAGACAACATATAAAGGAAAAACAACGAGAATTCTAGTTTAGGACAGCAAGACAGTACTGCACTAAATCTGGGATTCCCGTTGCCACAAGTATGCAAACATGGATCCGTTAAAGAATATGGAAAATAGACTCCCGTCCGAATCCAGCAAATATATATGAGTCATTTGGTATTTCACAACAACAATTCTCAAAACAGATTTGAATCCAGAAAACACGTTCATCCAGAAATCAGAAAATTGTATTTAAAGTCAGGAAAACAGCATGAAATCTCATTAACTAAATCCACGAAGAATCTGGGGTTTTTCCGTATATGTGTAGCATCAGACTATAAAATTTTATAATTTTTCAGTATAAATAGTTTAGTCTACAAAAATCAGAAAACATCAAGATGCAGTAGTTTTGTAAATCTGAAATCACAAACACTGCAGTACGAAAAAAGAAATATCTCACAAACCATAAATCGAAATCCAGATCCGTTAAAAGGGTAATAAAATAGACACAGTAGGCTAACATTCATATTCACAAATATTTTACAAATAGCAAGTAGAATTAGGTTATTTACTGAATAGTATGAAAATTCTGCATGTATAGTAATTATTTGGAAACATGGAACGGTTTGTAAAATCATCAAATAAATCCACAAAAATTCATGGTTAATCCCTATCAAGTATAGTTGTATTGCGCAAAATATTGAATGAAAATAATACTTTTAACATCATGATAAAAATAGATTACTCTTCAGAATTCATAGAAAACAAAATCTGGTATTTCTCTACACCTCTGTAGTAAAATAGACATAACTCACTACTCGTAAAATGAAACTGAGATCTGTCAGAAGGGTTGGAAAATAGACAGAATTCTCTACAGTTCATATTCTACATATACTGATCTTAATAGGGTCTAAAGTACTAATAATAAACAAGGTAACAAAAAATACAAAATTATTCTTCGAACATAAAATCGTCTAGTTCATGTAAAGCTCATCGAAATACACCTAAACATGAAATATAGTGTACTAGATATCCAAACAACATGATCTAGGGTACTTTGCATGTCCACGACAGGTTATAGCACGAATAACACATCAAGCACACGATATCACAAAATAGCATGCATATATACACCAAAAACGTGGTCATCCCTAGTTGTTTCATGTCATATATGTCGTTAGGCAACTATGGTCGGATCAACACAATAGAGAAAATATATAACAGAGGATTCACACACAAATTGTCTCTAGAACCCAACTACACTACAGGCGATATTTAATACTTATATTACACAAAGAAAATATTACAAGTTACTTGCCTGAGAGATGACGACGGAAACGACACAAGAGCAAGAATAATGGGAACGGAGTCCCAGAAAATGAACACAACGAAAAACGAACCACAAACTAATCACGAACACAAGGAACAACCGATCGCGGATACGATCAGACGGATCTCAATGATCAAGAGGATGATCAAGATGATCGGACGGCTAGATCCAAGAGCTGATGATGATCTCAATCAGATCAGACGGTCCAGATCTCCCTAATGATCAAGATCGACCGATGATCGGACGACCTGATCAAGAGATCGAGATGATCAAGATGATCAAGATCGGACGGCTCACAACCAAAGATGATCAAAAGGAGATCGACGACCCACAATACACTTGACCAAAGTTGATCAAACAGCAAACACTTCCATGGCTGTGGCTCGGCTCGACTGCGACAGACGGAAGCGGCCGGAGGACGGCGATAGGAGGTCGCTAGGGTGGTCGGCACGGCAGCGGGGCGAGGGGGCGCACGAGGCTATAGTAGGTGGCATTGTAGGTGCTGCGGTCACTGCTGTCAGGAGGGAGACAGCGCACAGGGTGAACGTCGGGGTTGCTGCAGGGTCTATCGGCGACTAGAACTGTACGGCGACGCTGGTTGAGTGGCTATCTAGCATCGCTCGAGCGGAGCACAGGGCGACTATGTCGCGGCTACTGGCTGCAGTCGTACTGGCTGAGGGACACTGTTGACGGCACGATCGAGGGGTGGACGGGAGAGAGAGAGTTGAAGAGGATGAGAGAGAGAGGAAGACAATAGAGCAGGAGTGCACAGGGTTGGCGGTTGTAGGGGAGATGAATAGGCAAAGGGGGGGGGATTATATATCAGATGGTTAGGTTTTGGGTAGAAGGGGGTAATGGGTAAGGTAATATTAGGGTGTAAATGGGTTTGGGTAGGTATAAAAGATCCAATAAGATAAAAGGGTTTATTGGGTTTGGGGTTTTAGGGTTCAAATCCAATAAGGAGAAAATATTGTTTTGGGAAGGTTAAATAACCAATAAAATATTATTTATAATAAAATGTAAATTACATTACAATATAGAATTTATTTGAAATAGATACAAAGACAATTAGTACGTATAAATGGATTTTCAATAACGAGTAAAAATCAAAGTAATAATAACAATAATAAGATTTGTATCACAGTATAAAAATCATAGAAAATAGTTACAAATAAAATTATTGATAAAAGTAGGCTTTAATGAAAGATTCGAAAATACATTTTAACAAAAAGAATTTGAAAGCGGAAAAGTAATTTACAAAAATTTCAAATACATGAAATACACTGAAAATACGTATTTGGGGAAACAAGGGTTACAAATCCTTCCATGCCACGCCCCGCTTCCCAAAATGCTGAATACGTGTACATGACATTGGCCCAGCGAATGACTAACGTCACCCATAAGCTGTTTATCCGATCAACTCAACAATATAATCAATACAGATCATTTGCGCATGCAATAATAATAATCTTATGAACAATAATACTTGGAATGAAGCAATATAAATATCCAAATAAAATAATAATAATCCAACGTCTTGAAATAATAATAAAATTCGAGATATAAGCCCAAAACAATAATAATCTAATACAAAATAATAACAAGTCTCAATACATTAAGTTTATTAAAGCAATAAGCAATTAGAAAGCAGTAGTCTTCAGAATATTTGTTCTCCAATTCCAGTAGGCAATTCTTTATAATAAGTCTCAATACATTTAGTTTATTAAAGCAATAAGAAATTAGAAAGCAGTAGTCTTCAGAATGTTTGTTCTCCAATTCTAGCAGGCAATTTTTTTTCATTACCTATATACACTTCATCTAAAAAGAGGAGAAAAATTGTCCTTAGAGCAAGTCATGGACAGCAAGTAGAGAAAGCAGGGAACAATGGAATAACAGTATAATAATGAATCAATGTATCAATATGAATCAATAATATAAGACAATAATCATGATAATCGATGCAATTGACTATAAGCAATGGTACAAAATTCGGTAACAGTAATCAATGATCAATAACGGTAACACTTAGCCAATATTCAATATCACTAGAAACAATGAGGAACAATATACAGTGTCGATGTTGTGTGATCTTTAAGTCTATTAATCATTTTTATCCTAACTAATGCATGTACTACTGCATCCCATACTACAGGTTCGATGCCTACAATCAATGTCGTTTTAAACTTAAGTGGAAGATTCTATAGTTCATGTACTTCGCAACGATAATCAATATTCACCTTTCGGTGTACGGTACGGTCATCGGCAATGATACAATACACGATACATTGGGTTACCATCGTAACCACAATCACACGATAAAACAATAGCCGGAACAGTATTTAGGGAAACACGGGTCCCTCCTCCGAGTACAGTCACTACATCATCACCTACTCCAGTCAATTCCTTAAAACTCCGCTTATTAATTATTTTATTAATGCAACAATACAATATGCAATTAAGAGACATGAGATGAACAATAGTATCAATAGGTGAACAATTGCACGATAACATGAAATAGGACAATTAGAATTGTGACAATAAGACACTAGGATCACGTAGTGCAACATACACACATTAATTCCTGCACTAGTATGATATAAGGATAATTAATCTATTAAAAAGTAGAATCTAAAATTCTTGACAGCAAGTGCAGTCTATACAAAGATGCAGTTTCCTGCTGTTTCAGAAATTAAAAGTTAAATCCGTCAGAAATTATGAAAACTAGACTTCCACACGGTTCCAACGCATACTTAAAGTTCAAATTCCGACAACAGTAGCTAGGTCAAACACATGGTTCTTTACAGATTTTAGGTTTGGCAGACTTTCGACATCGCGTTATTTTAATTTTAGAAACAGCAAAAACTCTATATTAAATTCATTAAAATATTTTCTGGACTCCTAAACATGATTACTAACAATATATAAATTTTCAGGGAAATATTTTATAATTTGATCAGCCTATTTACTGTTTAAACAAGATAGGTACGAGAATCTGAAAATCTGAAAGTAAAAACACAGCTGTAGTAAAACGGGCATAACTTTTGCTACAAAACTCGGAATTCAGAAATTCAAGATGTTCTGGAAACTAGAAAGATAAGGCTACGATTCATATTCAGAAAGAATTTCATTTAAGATTGTTTACTAGTTTGAAAATAGCAGTTAACATCATGTCAGTAAGCATATACAGGATTTTGGGTAGTTTTCTTGAAATAAAATTAATTAGACTATATGGTTATCGATTCTTTAGTCAATAAATTGTGTAATCAACATGATGGGTGGCAAAACATGATGAATAAAACTAGAACACGCTCATACATCAATTTATCATCAATCAATCATACAACATACATCCTAGCAATTGCCTCTACAATAATTTATTTGTGTGATGATTATATGAACAACTCTATTATCAATTCTATATACACTGATGAAAGATCCAAACTTTACAGTAAAAAATGGCACGATGTCAAGAATATTGGGGTTAGCTCGTATCAACCCTCAATAGACCCAACGAAGATTTAAACAATGTATAATACGATGAACAAGAGATCTACTTGCAAGAGTTTCAACAAAACTTGAATTTGATACAATTAACAATTCAAGAGGATGGTGACTTGCCTGTTAGACGGTTAATTTGAATACCAAGAATAACGGGATAAGGATTCCGAAGCAATGAACCCACGAACTAACGCAATTTATCACATGCACAACACGTGTACTAAAGATCAAGCCAAAAACAACAAAGAAAGCAACACAGCAAAGAGCATCAATAGCAGCAAAAGGATATGATGTCAATGGTGGGAATTATAAAAATCATAATTTTCTGGATTCAAACCTGTTTTGAGACTTATTGTTGTGAAGTACTATATGACTTACATATATTTGCTGGATTCGGCAGGGAGTCTATTTTCTAGACCTTTTGACGGATCCAGATTTGCATGTTTGTAGCAACGGAAATTCAAGATTTTGTACAGTACTGTCTTGTTGTCCTGAACTAGAACTTTCATTGTTCTATTCTTTTATGAGTTATCTTTCACCTATACATGTTTATTCTTCATCATGTACTTGTTACTTGATCATGCCATGTTATTCTTGCCATGTTCTGTACACGCACATGACTGTTTGATAATAATAATAAATAACCAAGCAGGGGTTAAAGGGAAAGATCCAATAGTGGAAAATACCAAAACGTGTACTCATAAGAGGATCCACAGATCCTACGTGATTACTAAATACTTAATACTTGACACGTGATTACTTGACACTTGCATGCTTGACACGTGATTACTTGCCACTTGCAAAACTTGACACGTGATACATGATACATGATACTTGAAGCTTGGAGCTCGATTACTTGATACTTGTCCCTGAGTACACTACCCTCTATGATCCATTATGAAATCTAAAACGTAATTTGTTTGAATGTAGTAACCATGTAGTAAAAACCGGGATGCATGAAGTGCTACCTAGATCGTAATAACTACAAGACTTGACCAGGACACTTGGACATGATACTTGCTACTTGCTACTTGTACATGATAGTTGATTCTTGACATTTGTTACTTGTTACTCGTACTCCTTGCTTGATACTTGACACTTGATACTTGTTATTTGTTACACGATACTTGTTTACTTGACACTTGATACATGCCACTTACACTTGTTCATCTTGCCATACTAGTTATTCTTTTTTGTTACCCATGTACATGTATCTTGCACTACAAGCGGCCCGTAACTTGCATTGACGGGAGTTTGTTTTATTTTCCTTTTCCTGCAATTTATTAGATGGCAGATTTTGGAGAATAGTTGCTAGATGGAGTTGGTGACATGACATACTAGCTGCTGGAATTTTGCCATTATTATTTCTTGTTACTTATTTAAACAATTGTACTTGATTACTTAGATTTATTAGTATTTGGGCAATGTGACCCAGGATATTAACTTATTCAGATCTGGATTGTTTGAGATTATAATATTTTGGTTTCAAGTATTCTTGTTAGTATTTTGATTCATAAATGCATGCTTGGTTGACTTTTCTTGCTTCCGACTCTGATTATTCTTGTAAAATGTTGTAAAGATTCTGAACAGCTTATGAATGATGAAAATCATTCGCTGGGCTTAGTTATGTATCCGTATTTCGTATTCTCTTTTGGGAAACGGGGTGTGAAAAGGTTTTCAGTGGTATCAGTGCTGCCGTTCCGATGCCCTAGGCCATCGTCGCCATCGTCTCCCCCGTTCGCTCGCTCTCTTGTTGGCACGTGCGGGTGTTTGCACATGTTGGGTGTTCGATTTCGTGTTTGTTGTCGCATTTGTATTTGGTACTCGTTCTTGGTTCGTGGTTCGTGTTCGTTCGGTCGTGTTCGTGCTTGGAAATCTGTTCCTGTTATTCTTGCTTTGCACCGTTTTCTTCGTCGGTTATCAGGCAAGTAACTTGTACTCTTTTCTTTGTGTAATACAAGTAATAAATACCGCCTGTAGTGTAGTAGGGTTCTGAAGACAATTCGTGTGTGAATCCTCTATTGTATATTGTCTCTATTGTGTTGATTCAACCATAGTTGCCTCACGACACACATGACATGAAATAACCTATGGTTGACCACTTCTTGTTGTATATATGCGTGTTGTTTATATAATATCATGTGCTCATTCGTGTTATTTGTGGTAGACTTGTTGTGGACTTGTGATATACCCTATACCATGTTTCTTGGACATCTATTACACTATATTTCATGTTTGGGTTGATTTGGATGAGTTTTACATGAACTAGACGATTTTATGTTTGAAGAATAATTCTGTAATTTTCTGTTACCTTACTTTTGATCAGTATTTTAGACCTTATTAAGGTCAGTATATGAATTTAATTTCTGAATAAGATTTGTAGAGAATTTTGTCTATTTTCCAACGCTTCTGACAGATTTCAGTTTCGACTTACGAGTTGTGTGCTATGTTTATTTTACTACAGAGGTGTAGAGAGATTCCAGATATTTGTTTCATACGAATTCTGAAGAGTAATCTATTTTTATCATGATGTTAAAAGTAATATTTTGATCTAACATTTTGCCCAACACAACTAGACTTGATTGGGATTAACCCTGAATTTTTGTGGATTTATTTGTTGAGTTTTACAAACCGTTCTATATTTCCAAACAATTACTATACATGCAGAATTTTCTTACTATTCAGTAAAGAGCCTGATTTTCAACCTAGTTGTACTTGTTGTTTGTAAAATATTTGTGAATATGAAATTTAGCCTAATGTGTCTATTTTATCACCCTTTTGGCAGATTTGGATTTCAATTTATGGTTTGTGAGATTGTTGTTTTCATACAGTAGTTTTTATAATTCCAGATTTACAAAACTACTGCATCTTGATGTTTTCTGATTTTTGTTGACTCAGCTATTTATATTGAAAAATAATGAAACTTTTTATTCTGTTTCTGCACATATAGAGAAATACCCCAGATTTTTTATAGATTTAATTAATGAGTTTTCATGCTGTTTTTCTGACTTTGAATACAAACTTCTGATTTCTGGCTGAACACGTTTTATGCATTCAAATCTGTTTTGAGTTATGTTTTTGTGAAACACCATATGACTTATATATATTTTCTGGATTCGGTCGGGAGTATATTTTCTAGACCTTTTGACGGATCTAGATTTGTATGTTTGTAGCAACGGGAATTCCAGATTTAGTGCAGTACTTTCTTGCTGTCCTGAACTAGAATTTTCGTTGTTCTATACTTTTTGAGTTATCTTTCACCTATCCATCTTTATTCTTCATCCTGTACATGTTACTTGACCATGCCATGTTATTCTTGCCATGTTTTGCACATGTACATGCCTGTTTATTATTATTATCAAACATGCATGTGCGTGTATAAAATATGGCAAGAGTAACATGCCATGAACAAGCAATAAGTTCAGGATGAAGAATAAACATGTATAGGTGAAAGATAACTCATGAAAGAATAGAACAACGAAAATTCAAGTTCATGACAGCAAGACAGTACTGCACTAAATCTGGAATTCCCGTTGCTACAATAGGGCAAACCTGGATCCGTCAAAGAATCTGGAAAATAGACTCCCGGCCGAATCCAGCATATGTATATAAGTCATATAGTATTTCAGAACATCATATCTCAAAACAGGTTTGAAACTAGAAAACACGTTCAGCCAGAACAATAGGATGAAAAATTATTAATTAAATCCACGAAAAATTTGGGGTTCACCCCTATATGTGCAGCATCAGAATATAAAGTTTCATAGTTTTTTCTATATAAATAGTTTAGTTAACAAAAATCAGAAAACATCAAGATGCAGTAGTTTTGTAAATCTGGAATCACAAGCAGTACGAAAACAGCAATATCTCATAAACCATAAATTGAAATCCAAATCCGTCAAAAGGGTGATAAAATAGATATAGTAGGATAACTTTCAAATTCACAAATATTTTACAAGCAGCAAGTAGAATTAGGTCGAAAATCAGGTTCTTTACTAAACAGTATGAAAATTCTGCATGTATCGTAATTGTTTGGAAACATAGAATGGTTTGTAAAACTCATCAAATAAATCCACAAAAATTCAGGGTTAATCCCAATCAATTATAGTTGTACTGTGCAAAATATTGGATCAAAATAATACTTTTAACATCTTGATAAAAATAAATTACTCTTCAGAATTCATAGAAAACAAAATCTGAAAAATCTCTCTACACTTATGTAGTAAGATAGACATAACTCACAAACCATAAAACGAAACTAAGATCAGTCAGAAGGATTGGAAAATAGACAGAATTTTCTACAAATCTTATTCACAAATAAAATTCACCTACAGACATTAATAGGTCTAAAATACTGATTAAAAGCAAGGTAACAGAAAAATACAGAAATTATTCTTCGAACATAAAATCGTCTAGTTCAAGTAAAACTCATCCAAATCAACCCAAACAAGAAATATAGTGTACTAGATGTCCAAGCAACATGGTATAGGGTATATCACAAGTCCACAATAAGTCTACAACGAATAACACAAACAAGCACATGATATCATATGAACAACACGCATATATACAACAAGAAGTGGTCAACCCTAGGTTATTTCATGTCATGTATGTCGTGAGGCAACTAGGGTCGAATCAACACAATAGAGACAACATATAACAAAGGATTTCACACACGAATTGTCTCTAGAACCCAACTACACTACATGCGGTATTTAGTACTTGTATTACACAAAGTAATGAATACAAATTACTTGCCTGAAAGACGATGAAGAAAACAAAACAAAAGCGAGAATAACGGGAACGGATTTCCGGGCACGAACATGACTGAACGAACACGAACCATGAACCAAGAATGAGAACCAAATACGAATGCAACAACGAACATGAAATCGAACACCCAACAAGTGCAAACACCCGCACATGCCAACAAGAAAGCGAGCGGATGAGGGAGACGATGGCGACGATGGCCTAGGGCATCGGAACGGCAGCACAGCTGCTACCGCTGTTGCTGGTGCTGTCTGTCGCTACTGTCTGCCTGGGAGAACACAGTGCTACTGCATTGTTGCTGCTGCAGTGGTGCTTCGACGGAAGGAAGGCAGGGCAGGGGACCAGGGGAAGCACACCGGAGTGCAAGGGAGACAGGGAAGCGGTCGGGAAAGGGAGAGGGATGAGCGGCTAGTTTGCTTGGAGGCCAGGAAAGCACAAATGAGGTCAGGGATGGAGAGAACGGGGGTGCAAGAGATCGGGAGAGGGAGAAGTTGGGTTGCGGCTGTAGTGGATAGATGAACAGGAGCATGGAGAGGTAGTATATATAGGAGGGTAAGTACTAGGGTTTCGGTAACAGCATGGGTTGGTGGGTTTCGGGTCTGGGGTATTTAAATGGGTTTGGGTTATATATGATTGGGTTTTAAAGAAATGGGTAAAATAAGTAGGGCAGGATTAAGGAAAAATAAATAATGGATTAACAAAAAAATGAGACAGCACAAAGAGGATAAATAACAGGGCAATGACAAAAATAATGAGAATATTGGCACGATCAAACAGGGATGAAACAAAAGTCTGAAAATTGAATTAAGAATTCAAATGAAATGAAAAAGTAAATAAAGAATATAGAGAAGAAAAAGAACTCCAATATACGGTCCAAAGGGATACAAGTTGAATCAAATACATGGGAAAAGAAATACACTCAAAATACACAAAATGGAAAGCAGGGGTTACAAATCCTACCCACCTAACAAGAAGAATTTCGTTATCAAAATTCAACAAGAAGATACATAGGGTAACCCCGAAAACAAACAAAACGAACAGACAAAAAAAAATGAAACTATTCAAATAAATGAGAAAACTTCTGCTGAAACTCCTCCTCCAGCCCCCAAGTCGACTTACTATGCGAGTGAGGATTCCAAGAAATACGAACCAGTTGATGACCTTTTTCTTAAGCACTTTCACCCGCCGATCCACAATAGCAACTGGTAGAATCTCACAAGTCAAATCCAGACGAACGGTCAACTCAGAATAGTCGATCACATGACTGGTGGCAATGCAAGACGATAGGCCATCTTGCCTGCTCGCTCCACAATATCAAACGGTCTAATAAATCTAGGGCTGAGCTTGCCCCCACCACCAACCCAAATGACACCGTACCAAGGCGATACCTTTAGGAAAACATGGTCACCAACCTCAAACTCCGAAACTCTCCGATGGACATCGGCCCATCACCTCTGCCTATCCTGAGCTGCCTGCAAATGCTTCCTGATCTGAACCACGGCATCAACTTCCCGGTGATCAACTTCGGACCCAACAACTTCCTCTCACCAAAGTCATCCCAGCACACTAGTGATCTGTATTTCCATCCATAAAGTGCCTCGAACGGTGCAGCTTTAATACTGACGTGAAAGCTATTATTGTACGAGAACTCTACGTGATGCAAATGGTCCTCCCATGATCCACAGAACTGCAGCATACAAGATTACAACATGTCCTCAAGAATCTGGATGGTCCTCTCTTACTTTCCATCAGTCTGGGGACGAAAAGCTGTATTGTACTTTAATTTACTCCCCAAACTGTTCTGAAGACTCTCCCAAAACTGAGATTTGAATCTCGTATCCCTGTCGGATACAATACTGACTAGAACCCCATGAAGTCTGACAATCTCTTGCATGTACTTCTCAGCCAGGCTCTTAGTAGATGTCTGACACGAAAGGGAATGAAGTGAGCACTCTTCATCAATCATTCAACAATCACCCAAATGGCATTATGACCCTTAGGACTCCTCGGCAAAGCGGTCACAAAATTCATAGTGATATGTTCCCACTTCCACTTCGAAATGGGAAGCGGTTGAAGAATTCCGGCGGTCCTCTGATGCTCTGCCTTAACCTGCTGGCAGATCAAACACTGAGCAACAAACCGAGCCACAGTCCCCTTCATACCATGCTACCAGAAATGAAGCTTCAAATCCCGATACATCTTAGTACCGCTAGGATGGATAAAATATGATGACTGGTGGGCTTCGTCAAGCAACCTCTGATGAACTTCACCCTACGGGACACATAACCTGGACCGAAAAGGAAGCCATCCATCAGCATAAATAACCATGTCCGTTCTGGAACCAGATTCAACCTCAACTTGAAAACCCTGTAACTGCTCATCACCAGCCTGAGCCTCTTTGATCTAATCAACAAGAGACGACTGAAGCTGGAGCACCAAATAATCCCGATCAGATCTCGACAACAAAAAATCCAAATCCAACCTCCGCATCTGCTCAATCAGATCCGTCTGCTGAGTCAGGAATATAGTTGCCGGTCTCCTGCTCAAAGTATCTTGCACCAAGTTTACTATACCAGGATGGTATTGTAAACTGATGTCATAATCGGCCATAAGTTCCAACCAATGCCTTTGCCTCATGTTCAACTCCTTTTGGGTGAAGACGTATTGGAGACTTTTGTGGTATGTAAAGATCTCCACTCGGTCCCCAAGTAAATAATGTCTCCACAGCTTCAAAGTATAGATCACTGCCGCTAACTCCAAGTCATGAGTCAGATAGTTTTTCTCATTCGGCTTCAACTGCCTTGATGCATAAGCAACGATTCGGCCTTTCTGCATAAGAACTGCTCCAAGACCCTTACCAGAAGCATCACAGTGAACTACAAATCCATCTGAACCATCTGGAATAATAAACATAGGCGCTGACATCAACCTGTTCTTCAACTCAATAAAAGCCTCACTGCAAGCCTCAGACCAACAAAACTTCTAATCCTTCCTAGTCAGCCTAGTCAATGGTCGTGCTATCTTCGAAAAATCTTGGACGAATTTCCGATAATAGCCAGCTAACCCAAGAAAACTCCTGACCTCTAAAACTGACTTAGGAACAGGCCAATCTTTCACAGCCTCAACCTTGACCAGATCCACAGAAATACCATTTCCCGAGATAATGTGCCCCAAGAAAGAAACCCTGTCGAGCCAAAACTCGCACTTACTGAGTTTCCCATAGAGTTGATTCTCTCTCAAAGTCTGCAGAACCACTCTAAGATACTTAGCATGATCTTCTCGATTCCGAGAATACACCAAAATGTCATCAATGAAGACCACCACAAATGTATCCAAGAACTTAGAAAAGACCCGGTTCATAAGACTCATGAATACATCTGGCACGTTCGTAATCCCGAATGGCATCACAAGGTACTTATAGTGGCCATATCTGGTCCTGAATGTAGTCTTCTGTACATCAGTTGCCTTCACTTTGACCTGATGATACCCAGAACGAAGATCCAACTTTGAGAAAACAACAGCTCCAACCAACTGATCAAATAAATCATCGATCCTAGGCAACGGATACCGGTTCTTCATAGTAACACTGTTCATTTCCAGATAATCCACTCACAGTTGGCGACCGCCATCCTTCTTGTTGATAAAACGGACTGGAGCACCCCAAGGCGAAACACTGGATTTGATGAACCCCAAATCAAGCAACTCCTGAATCTGCACCTTAAGCTCTACTAACTCAACCGGTGCCATCCTGTAGGGACTTTTCGATATAGGCGTCGTATCTGGCTGAACTTCAATACCGAATTCTACATCCCTATCAGGGAGTGAGACAGGCAACTCCTCTGGAAAGACATCCATGAAATCCCAGCACTACTAGAGGCGCGGCCTCACAGCCTGAATGCAATTCCATTGCACAAACTCCTGATCAACTGCAGTTTCAGCTCGGCCAAGTAACATCTCCCCGGTATGGAACTCAAACTCTGCGCGATTTGGGATCCGGAACACAACTTTCTTGGCACGACAGTCAATAATGGCGTGGGTTTCATCCAACCAATCCATACCCAGAATAACGTCGAATCCTGAATTCCCAATTACAATCAGATTTGCCTTGAAATCTGTGCCACCAATAATCACGGGACACTATCTGCTCTCCCGAGAACAAATGACAACACCACCACCTGTCACAATATTCCAAGCCTCTGAAATGAAGCTACACTCCAACTGATGGCGAGCCACAAATCGGGGAGGAGATAAAAGAATGGGTTGCCCCGGAAACAAAAAGAACATGAGCAGGAAAGGAGCAAACAAGGATGACACCTACAACAACACCCTCTGCTGTCTCAGCATCAACAGCAGTCAGGTTGAAAGCCGTTCTAGAGAAATTTGCAGCATGCATGAATTTGGAAAGTTATAAAAATCATACTGAGAGCTTTTGACGTATCTGTATTCCGTATTCGCCTTTTGGGAAGAGGCGGTTGGCTAGGGTTGAGAGGTCGGGGACGAAGGAGGAGCGGCTGATGGGTAAAGAAGAGGAACAGGAGAGAAACGGCTGTATATATATGGTTTTAGAAGATGGGTTAAATATTTTAGCGTAGGATTAAGGAAAAATAAATAATGGATTAAAAAAATGAGATGGCACAAAGAGGATAAATAACCGAGCTTGAACAAAAATAATGAGAATAAAAAATATTGGCATGATCAAACAAGGATGAAACAAAAAGACTGAAAACTGAATTAAGAATTCAAATGAAACGACAAAGCAAATAAAGAATATATAGAAGAAAAAGAACTCCAATATACGGTTCAAAGAGATACAAGTTGAATAAAAAACATGGGAAAAGAAAATACACTCAAAATACATAAAATGGAAAAAGGGGTTACAAATCCAACCCACATAACAAGAAGAATTTCATCCTCGAAATTCAACAAGAAGATACATATGGTAACCCCGAAAAGAAAAGAATTAACAAAACAAAACTATTCAAACAAATGAGAAAACTTCTGCTGAATCTCCTCCTCCAGCTCCCAAGTCGACTCACCGGGCGAGTGAGGATTCCAAGAAACATAAACCAGCTTCATGACCTTGTTCTTAAGCACATTCTCCCACCAATCCACAATAGCAACTAGCGGAATCTCACAAGTCAAATCCGGCCGAACAGTCAACTCAGAATAGTCGATCACGTGGCTCTCATCTCAGATATATCTACTGAGTTGTAAGACATGAAAAACACCGTGCACTCCTGATAAAGCTGGCGGCAATGCAAGACGATAGGCCACCTTGCCTAGTCGCTCCACAATATCAAACGGTCCAATAAACATAGGGCTGAGCTTGCCCCCACCACCAAACCGAATGATACCCCGCCAAGGTAATATCTTTAGGAAAACATGGTCACCAACCTCAAGCTTCAAAGCTCTTCGATGGACATCGGCCCATCGCGACATCGGCCCATCGCCTCTGCCTATCCTGAGCTGCCTGCAAATGCTTCCTGAACCAAGAATAGTCATAAAATATGTATACGGGTATGGGGTATTGGGCGAGTGACATCATACTTTGTTCTAGAATATGGATACCAACCATGCATACATAAATGAACTAGCACCAGAACTAGAATAAGCTGTCTGAATCTTTACAACATTTCACAAGAATAATCAGAGTCAGAAGCAAGAAAAGTAACCAAGCATGAATATATGAACCAATACCAACAGAATTTATTTGAAACAAAAATATATTAATCTCAAATAAATCAGATCTGAATAAGTCAAAAATCCTGGGTCACAGGCAAGCATGTAACAGGTATTCATGTATCATGTATTATGTCATGTCAAGTCTTGTATTTATTACTATCTAGGTAGCACTTCATGCATCCCGATTTTTACTACATGGTTGCTACATTTAAACAATTGCACTTTAGATTTCATAGTGGATCATAGAGGGCAGTGTACTCAGGGACAAGCTCTCAAGTAACCAAATATCAAGCTCCAAGTACCAATCAAGCTCCAAGTACCAAATATCAAGCTCTGTGTCAAGAGTGCAAGTGTCAAGTAATCACGTGTCAAGCTCCAAATAACTAAATAAAAAGCTCCAAACAAGCTCCGCTGAGCCAAATAACAAGCTCCAAATAACCAAGTAGGATCTATGAATCCTCTTTCGAGTACACGTTTCTGTATTTTCCACTATTAGATCTTTCCCTTAACCCCGACTTAGTTATTTATTATTATCATCAAATAGGCATGTACGTGTACAAAATATGGCAAGAATAACATGGCATGATCCAGTAACAAGTTCAGGTTGCAAGATAAGCATGCACAAGTGAAAGACAGCATAAAAATGATTAGAATAACGAGAATTCTAGTTCAGGACAGTAAGACAGTACTGCACTAAATCAGAGATTCCTGTTGCCACAAACATGCAAACATGGATCTTTCAAAGAACCTGGAAAATAGTCTCCGGGCCGAATCCAGCGAATATATATAAGTCATATGGTATTTCACAACAACAAGTCTCAAAACAGATTTGAATCCATAAAATACGTTCAGTCAGAAATCAGAAGATTGTATTTAAAGTCAGGAAAACAGCATGAGAACTCATTAATTAAATCCACGAAAAATTTGAGGTATTTCCCTATATGTGTAGCATCAGAATGTAAATTTTCATAATTTTTCAATATAAATAGTTTAGTAAACAAAAATCAGAAAACATCAAGATGCAGTAGTTTTGTAAATCTGAAATCACAAACACTGCAGTACGAAAACAGCAATATCTCACAAACCATAAATCGAAATCCAAATCCGCCAAAAGGGTGATAAAATAGACACAGTTGGCTAACTTTCCTGTTCACAAATGTTTTACAAAAAGTAAGTAGAATTAGGTCGAAAATCAGACTATTTACTGAACAGCATGAAATTTCTGCAAGTATAGTAATTGTTTGGAAACATATAATGGTTTGTAAAAATCATCAAATAAATACACAAAAATTTAGGGTTAATTCCAATCAAGTCTAGTTGTATTGTGCAAAATATTGGATAAAAATAATACTTTTAACATCATGATAAAAATAGACTACTCTTCAGAATTCATAGAAAATAAAATCTGAAAATCTCTCTACACCTGTGTAGTAAAATAGACATAACTCACAATCAATAAATCGAAACTGAATTCTATCAGAAGGGTTGGAAAATCGACAGGATTCTCTACAGTTCATATTCACAAATAACTTTTATATACTGACCTTAATAGGGTCTAAAATACTGACCAAAAGTAAGGTAATAGAAAATACAGAATTATTCTTCGAACATAAAATCGTCTAGTTCATGTAAAACTCATCCAAATCAACCCAAACATGAAATATAGTGTGCTAGATGTCCAAACAACATGGTATATGGTATTTTGCAAGTACACGACAAGTATAACATGAATAACACATCAAGTACCTGATATCACAAAATAGCATGCATATGTACATTCAAAAAGTGTTGATCACTAGTTGTTTCATGTCTTGTATGTCGTAAGGCAACTATGGTCGAATCAACACAATAGAGACAATATATAACAGAGGATTCACACACGAATTGTCTCTAGGATCCGACTACACTATAGGCAGTATTTAGTACTTGTATTACACAAAGAAAAAAATACAAGTTACTTATCTGAGAGATGACGAAAAAAACGACGATGCAAAGAGAATAACGGGAACGGATTCCCGGAGTAACGAACAAAAATGCAATGAACGGACGAACCCACGAACACAACCTCAAACACAACGGACAACGAACTATGAAACCTAACGAACACAACCTCAAGCACATGCACACCAAGAAACCCAACATGCACACTGAGAGAGGGTGAGGGAGACGACAGACAGTGGGGAGAGGAAACGGCAACAGCAAGGCGACACCGTGGCATCGAGGTGCAGCGAAGCAAGGGACCAGGGTTATCTGACGGCGCTACACCGCTGGTAGAAGTTTGCCCGGGTGCTGCAGTCGTCAGCGGCAGAGACATGGTGGAGGTGCACAGGCAGCTGCCAAAGTGCTGTTGTGCTGACGTCGAGGGTAGCTGAGCAGTGCAAGGGATCACCAGAGGGAGGCAGCACCGTGAACAGGGGGTGCACCCAGAGGACGGAGAGGCGGGATGGAGCTGAGCAGGAAGGAGGCTAGGGTTGCGATGGGAATGGGTTAAACGGGAGGAGAGAGAGGATCCAGAGAATGGGTTGAAGGAGGTGAAGCGGCTGATATGGGTGAACAACTGTATACAGGTAGGTATAAATAGGTAAGGAAAATTAAGGTTTAGGTGGGTTCAGGTGTAATGAACAAGGGTAGGGTAAACGGGGTATAAGGTTTTGGTTGATAATGGGTATTATTGGATATAGGGTATGTATGAGTGGTTTTAAGGAATTTATATAATATAAGGTTTGGGTATATTGTTAATGGGTATTGGGGTTTTAGGGTTTTAAAACCAAGAGAAAATAATTGTAAAAATATTAGATAAATTAGGGTATGGTCAGGCTAAAAAAATTAAAACTGTAATAATGATAATATTAATAAAATTAATAATAATGAAAATAATAATACCAACAAAATAATACTGATAGTAACAATAATAATAAATAAGAAAAATGATAAAATAATAAAAGTAATAATAACAATAAGAATTGTATTACAATGCAAAAATCATAAAAAAATAGTTACAGCTAAAATTATTGATCAAAAATAGATTTTAATAGAAGATTCAACAATACATTTTGATTAAAGAGTTTGAAAGCGACAAAAAATAATTTACGAAAATTTTAAATACAGAAAATACAAAGAAAATACGTTTTTGGGAAAACGGGGGTTACAAATCATATAATTCATATGGTGCGATTTGTAACCCCTGTTTTCTATTTTATGTATTTTGAGTGTATTTTCTTTCCCCGTGTATTTGATTCAACTTGTATCTCTGTGGAACATATATTGGAGTTCTTTTTCTTCTATATATTCTTTATTTGCTTTGTCGTTTCATTTGAATTCTTAATTCAAGTTTCAGTCTTTTGTTTCATTCCTGTTTGATCGTGCCAATATTTTTTATTCTCGTTATTTTTTTTCATGCTCTGTTATTTATCCTCTTTGTGTCGTCTCATTTTTTTTTCATCCATTATTTATTTTATTTTCCCTTAATCCTACCTTATTTATTTTACCCATTTCTTTAAAACCCAATTATATATAACCCAAACCCATTTAAATACCCCTGACCCGAAACCCACTAACCCATGCTGTTACCGAAACCCTAGTACTTACCCTCTTATATAGACTACCCCTATATGCTCCTGTTCATCTATCCCCTACAGCCGCAACCCAACTACTCCCTCTCCTGATCTCTTGCACCCCCGTTCTCTCCATCCCCGACCTCATCTGTGCTTTCCCGGCCTCCAAGCAACCAAGCCGCTCATCCCTCTCCTTCTTCCGACTGCTTCCCTGTCTCCCTTGCTCCCTGGCCTGCTCCCCCTATTCCCCTACCCTGCCTTCCTTCCGTCGAAGCGCCACTATAGCAGAAACAGCGCTGTAGCACTGTGTTTTCCCTGGCAGATAGTAGCGATAGATAGCACCAGCAACAGCGGTAGCCACTATGTTGCCGTTCCGACGCCCTTGGCCGCCGTCGCCATCGTCTCCCCCTTCCGCTCGCTCTCTTGTTGGCCCATGTAGGTGTTGCACGTGTTGGGTGTTCGATTTCGTGTTTGTTGTCGCATAGATATTGGGTTCTCGTTCTTGGTTCGTGGTTTGTGTTCGTGCTCGGAAATCCGTACCCTTTATTCTTGCTTTGCACCATTTTTGTCGCCGGTTATAAGGCAAGTAACTTGTATTCTTTTCATTGTGTAATACAAGTACTAAATACCGCCTGTAGTGTAGTTGGGTTCTAGAGACAATTCGTGTGTGAATCCTCTATGCTATGTTGTCTCTATTGTGTTGATTCGACCATAGTTGCCTCACGACATACATGACATGAAATAACCTAGGGTTGACCACTTCTTGTTGTATATATGCGTGTTGTTCATATGATATCATGTTCTCATTCGTGTTATTCATGGTAGACTTATTGTGGACTTGAGAAATACCTTATAACATGTTGCTTGTACATCTAGTACACCATATTTCATGTTTGGTTATTATTCGGATTAGTTTTATGTGAATTAGTTAATTTTGTGCATGAGAGATATTTTCTGTTTTGCCGGTTTTCCCGTTTTAATCAGTATTTTAGATCCTTTTAAGGTCAGTATATGAAAATATTTTGTGAACATGAACTGTAGAGAATTCTGTCTATTTTTCAACCCTCCTGATAGATCTTAGTTTCCATTTATGGATTGTGAGTTATGTCTATTTTACTACAGAGGTGTAGAGAGGTTTTCAGATTTTGTTTTCTCTGAATTCTGAAGAGTAATATATTTTTATCATGTTGTTAAAAGTATTATTTTGATCCAATATTTTTCACAATACAACTAGACTGAATTTGGATTAACACTGAATTTTTGAGGATTTATTTGATAAGGTTTACAAACTATTCAATACTTGTAAACGACTACTATACTAACAGATTTTTCTTGCTGTTCTGTAAAGAAACCTAATTTCGACCTGATTCTACTTGTTTTCTCTAAAATCTTTGTGAATATGAAAATTAACCTGCTATATCTATTTTATCACCCTTTTGACGGATTTGGATTTCGATTTATGGTTTGTGAGATATTGCTGTTTTCGTACTGCAGTGTTTGTGATTCCAGATTTACAAAACTAGTAAAGCTTGATGTTTTCTGATTTTTTTTGACTAAAATATTTATATTGAATAATTATGAAACATTATATTATGATTTTGCACATATAGGGGAATACCCCAGAATTTTCGTGGATTTAATTAATGAGTTTCATACTGTTTTCCTGACTTTGAATACAAACTTCTAATATCTGGCTTAATGTGTTTTCTAGATTCAAATCTATTTTGAATTATATTTTGGTGAAACACTATATGACTTATATTTATTTTCTGGATTCGGCTGGGAGTCTATTTTCTAGATTCTTTGACGGATCCTGGTTTGCATGTTTGTGGCAACGGGAATCACATATTTAGTGCAGTACTGTCTTGCTGTCCTGAACTAGAATTCTCGTTGTTTTAATCCCTTGTGTTGTCTTTCACCCGTGCATATTTATCTTGCAACCTGAACTTGTTACTTGATCATTCCACGTTATTCTTGCCATGTTTTGTACTCGTACATGCCTGTTTGATAATAATAATAAATAACCAAGCCGAGGTTAAAGGGAAAGATCTAATAGTGGTAAATACAGAAACGTGTACTCAGAAGTGGATCCACAAATCCTACGTGATTACTTGATATTTGATACTTGATACTTGACACATGATTACTTGACACTTGCATGCTTGACACGTGATTAATTTCCACTTGCACAACATGACACGTGATACATGATACATGATACCTTGAGCTTGGAGCTCAATTACTTGATACTTGTCCCTGAGTACACTGCCCTCTATGATCCACTATGAAACCGAAAGTGAAACTGTTTGAATGTAGCAACCATGTAGTAAAAACCGAGATGCATGAAGTGCTACGTAGATAATAATAACTACAAGATTTCACCATGACACTTGAACATGATACGTGATTACATGATACTTGATATTTGATACATGATACGTGATACACGACACTTGTTACTTGTTTACATGATACTTGTTCACTTGACACTTGATACATGCCACTTACACTTGTTCATCTTGTCATGCTAGTTTTTTTATTTTGTAACCATGTCTATTCCATATTATTCGTTATCCCTTTTCCATGTACTTTTATCCTACACTACAAGCGGCCCGTAACATGCATTAACGAGAATTTGTTTTCTTTTTCCTTTTCCTGTAATTTATTAAATTGCAAATTTTGGAGAACTGTTGCTAGATGGAGTTGGTGACATGAGATACTAGCTGTTGGAATTTTGCTATTATTATTTCTTGTTGCTTATTTGAACAATTGTACTTGATTACTTGAATTTATTTGTATTTGGGCAATGTGACCCAGGATATTGACTTATTCAGATCTGGATTATTTGAGATTATAATATTTTTGTTTCAAGTATTCTTGTTGGTATTTTGATTCATATATGCATGCTTGGTTGACTTTTCTTTCTTCCGACTCTGATTATTCTTGTGAAATATTGTAAAGATTTTGAACAGCTTATGAATAATGAAAATTATTCGCCGGACTTAGTCACGTATCCGTATTATGTATCCTCTTTTGGAAAGCGGGGCATTAGAAGATTTTCAGTAGTATCAGAGCACATGTTTGGCTAATGTATTAGTTTAACTGATATATTAGACAAGCCTAGCTCGAACTGGGATTGGCTCAACATTCACCAACCATGCATACATAAATGAATTATATAATCCTACCAGTTAATTATATATAACCCACTAAAAACCTGACTGGCTCCAAGAATAATCATCTGATACCACTAAAAACTTGAACTAGCTGACTGCATACAACTTATTCTAGAACTACTATATGCTTATCCGTATTCCGTATGCTGCATACATAAATTGACCCAAACATGAAATATGGTATACTAGGTGTCCATGCAACATGATATAGGGTATTTCACAAGTCTACAACAAGTAAAACTACTACCAACGCATCAAGTATACGAGATCACACAACAAGTCATGAACAATATGCATGTATACAACAATAAGTGGTCATCCCTAAGTTATTTCATGTCTGGTTCTAGCTGAGCATCGACTCTGATACAACCTATTCTAGAACAAAGCAGAGGATTAGGGAAAGTATCAAGCTGGTTCGTGTTTCTTGGAATCCTCACTCGCCCGCTGAGTCGACTTGGGAGCTGGAGGTAGAGATTCAGTAAGAAGTTTCCTCATTTGTTTAAGTAGTGTTTTTTTGTTCTTTTTGTTTATTTTCAGGGTTACCCTATGTATCTTCTTGTTGAATTTTGAGGACGAATTCTTCTTGTTAGGTGGGTAGGATTTGTAACCCATGTTTTCCATTTTATGTATTTTGAGTGTATTTTTTTTTCCCATGTATTTGATTCAACTTGTATCTCTTCGGACTGTATATAGGAGTTCTTTTTCTTCTATATATTCATTATTTGCTTTGTCGTTTCAATTGAATTCTTAATTCAATTTTCAGTCTTTTGTTTCATCCATGTTTGATCGTGCCAATAATTTTTATTCTCGTTATTTTTGTTCATGCCCTGTTATTTATCCTCTTTGTGTCATCACATTTTTTTTTTAATCCATTATTTATTTTTCCTTAATCCTACCCTATTTATTTTACCCATTTCTTTAAAACCCAATTATATATAACCCAAACCCATATAAATACCCCATACCTGAAACCCACCAACCCATGCTGTTATCGAAACCCTAGTACTTACCCTCCTCTACATACTACCCCTATATGCTCCTGTTCATCTATCCCCTACAGCCGCAACCCAACTACTCCTCCCGATCTCATCCACCCCCGTTCTCTCCCTTTCCCGACCGCTTCCCTGTCTCCCTTGCACCCCGGCGCGCTCCCTTTGGTTCCCTGCCCTGCCTTCCTTCCATCGAAGCACCACTGCAGTAGCAACAGTACCATAGCGGTGTGTTTTCCCTAGTAGACAGTAGCGACAGACAGCACCAGCAACAGTGGTAGCCACTGTGCTGCCGTTCCGACGCCCTAGGCTACCGTCGCTATCGTCTCCCCCGTTCGCTCGCTCTCTTATTGGCAAGTGCGGGTGTTTGAACGTGTTGGGTGTTTGATTTCGTGTTCGTTGTCGCATTCATATTTGGTTCTCGTTCTTGGTTCGTGGTTCGTGTTCGTTCGGTCGTGTTCATGCTCGGAAATCAGTTCCCGTTATTCTTGCTTTGCACCGTTTTCATCATCGATTATAAGGCAAGTACCTTGTATTCTTTTCTTTGTGGAATACAAGTACTAAATACTGCCTGTAGCGCAGTTGGGTTCTAGAGACAATTCGTGTGTGAATCCTCTGTTATATATTGTCTCCACTGTGTTGATGCGATCATAGTTTCCTTACGACATACATGACATGACATAACCTAAGGTTGATCACTTCTTGTTGTATATATGCGTGTTGTTCATATGATATCAAGTGCTTGTTCTTGCTATTCGTGGTAGACTTGTTGTGGACTTGTGAAATACCCTATACCATGTTGTTTGGACATCTACTATACTATATTTCATGTTTGGTTATGATTTGGATGAGTTTTATGTGAACTAGTTGATTTTGTACATGAATGATATTTTCAGTTTTGTCGATTCGCCATTTTGATCAGTAATTTAGACCCTATTAAGGTCGGTATTTGAAAATATTTTGTGAACATGATTTGTAGAGAATTTTGTCTATTTTCCAATGCTTTTGACAGATCTCAGTTTCGTTTTGATGGTTTGTGAGTTATGTCTATTTTACTGCAGAAGTGTAGAGAGATATTCAGATTTTGTTTACTGTGAATTCTGAAGAGTAATCTATTTTTATCATGATGTTAAAAGTAATATTTTGATTCAATATTTTGCCCAATACAACTACACCTAATTGGAATTAAGCCTGAATTTTTGTGGATTTATTTGATGAATTTTTCAAACAGTTCTATGTTTCCAAACAATTACTAAACATGTAGAATTGTAAGAACCTGATTTTCGACCTAACTCTAAATGTTGTTTGTAAAATATTTGTGAATATGAAATTTAACCTACTGTGTCTATTTTAACACCCTTTTGACGGATTTGGATTTCGTTTTATGGTTTGTGAGATATTGCTGTTTTCGTACTGCAGTGTTATTCCAGATTTACAAAACTACTGCATCTTGATGTTTTCTGATTTTTGTTGAATATTATATTTATATTGAAAAGTTTTGCAGTTAATGAGTTTACAAGTATAGGGGAATACCTTAGATTTAATTAATGAGTTTTCATGCTGTTTTCCTGACTTTGAATACAACCTTCTGAATTCTGGCTGAACGTGTTTTTTGGATTCAAACTTGTTTTGAGACTTGTTGTTGTGAAATACTATATGAATTATATATATTTGCTGGATTCGGCCAGAAGTCTATTTTCTAGATCTTTCGACGGATCCAGATTTTCATGCTTGTAGCAACGAAAATCGCAGATTTAGTGCAGTAATGTCTTGCTGTCCTGAACTAGAATTTTCGTTGTTCTGTTCTTTTATGAGTTATTTTTCACCTATACATGTTTATTCTTCATTCTGTACTTGTTAATTGATCATGCCATGTTTTTCTTGCCATGTTTTGTACTCGCAAAATACCTGTTTGATAATAATAATAAATAACAAAGCTGGGGTTAAAGGGAAAGAGCTAATATTGGAAAATACAGAAACGTGTACTCGGAAGGGGATCCACAGATCCGACGTGATTACTTGATACTTGGTACTTGACACGTGATTACTTGACACTTGCATGCTTGACACATGATTACTTGTCCCTTGCACAACTTTACACGTGATTACTTGCCACTTGCACAACTTGACACGTGATACTTGATACATGATACATGATACTTGGAGCATGGAGCTCGATTACTTGATACTTCTCCCTGAGTACACTGCCCTCTAAGATCCACTATGAAATCTAAAGCGAAACTGTTTGAATGTAGCAATTATGTAGTAAAAACCGGGATGCATGAAGTGTTACCTAGATAGTAATAACTACAAGACTTGACCATAACACTAGAACATGATACATGATTACATGATACGTGATACTCGACACTTGTTACTTGTTACGTGAACATGATTACTTGATACTCGTTACTTGTTTACATGATACTTGTTTACTTGACACTTGATACATGCTGCTTACACTTGTTTATCTTGCCATGCTAGTTGTTATACTTTGTTATCATGCCTATTCCATATTATTAGTTATCTTTTCCCACGTACTTGTATCCTGCACTACAAGCGGTACGTAACTTGCATTGACAGAAGTTTGTTTTCTTTTTTTCCTCTTCCTGCAATTTATTAAATTGTAGATTTTGGAGAACAGTTGCCAGATAGAGTTGGTAACATGAGATACTAGTCACTGAAATTTTGCCATTATTATTTCTTGTTGCTTACTTGAACAATTGTACTTGATTACTTAGATTTATTTGTATTTGGGCAATGTGACCCAGAATATTGACTTATTCAAATCTGGATTATTTAAGATTATAAAAATTTGGTTTGAAGTATTCTTGTTGGTATTTTGATTCATATATGCATGCTTGGTTGACTTCTCTTGCTTCCGACTCTGATTATTCCTTTGAAATGGTGTAAAGATCCTAACAGCTTATGGATAATGAAAATCATCCATAAGCTGTCAGGATCTTTACAACATTTCACAAGAATAATCAGAGTCGGAAGCAAGAAAAGCCAACCATGCATGCATAACTCAATCAAAATACAACTAGGAATACTTAAAACAAAATATATTAATCTTAAATAATCAAGATCTGAACAAGTCAATAATTCTGGGTTACATTGCCCAAATACAAATAAATCTAAGTAATCAAGTACAATTGTTCAAATAAGCGACAAGAAATAATAATAGCAAAATTCCAGCAGCTAGTATCTCATGTCACCAACTCCATCTAGCAACTGTTCTCCAAAATATGCAATTTAATAAATTGCAGGAAAAGAAAAAAGAAAACAAACTCCCGTCAATACAAGTTACGGGCCGCTTGTAGTGCAGGATACAAGTACACGGAAAAAGATAACTAATAACATGGAATAGACATGATAACAAAATATAACAACTAGCATGGCAAGATGAACAAGTGTAAGTGGCATGTATCAAGTGTCAAGTAAACAAGTATCATGTAAACACGTAACAAGTATCAAGTGTCAAGTTTCAAGTAACAAGTACAAGTAACAAGTATCAAGTATCATGTACAAGTAACAAGTATCAGGTGTCAAGTGATAATATTTTAGTCTAGTATTTATGACTATCTAGGTAGCACTTTATGCATCACAGTTTTTATTACATGGTTGCTACATTCAAATAATTTTGCTTTAGATTTCATAGTGGATCATAGAGGGCAGTGTAATCAGGGACAAGCTCTTAAGTAATCAAGCTCCAAATACCAAATATTAAGCTCCAAGTACCAAATATCAAGCTCCAAGTAATCAAATATCAAGCTCTGTGTCAAGAGTGCAAGTGTCAAGTAATCACGTGTCAAGCTCCAAATAACTAAATAATAAGCTCCACATAACCAAATAACAAGCTCCAAATAACCAAGTAGGATCTATGAATCCTCTTCCAAGTACATGTTTCTGTATTTTTCACTATTAGATCTTTCCCTTTAAACTCGGCTTGGTTTCTTATTATTATTATCAAACAGGCATGTGCGTGTACAAAACATGGTAAGTATAAAATGTCATGAACATGTAACAAGTTCAGGTTGCAGGATAAGCATGTAAATGTGAAAGATAACATATAATGGATTAGAACAACGAAAATTCTAGTTCAGGATAGCAAGACAGTACTGCACTAAATCTGGAATTTCCGTTGCCACAAACACGCAAACATGGATCCGTCGAAGAATCTGGAAAATAGACTTCCGGCCGAATCTAGCGAAGTCTATATGGTATTTCACAACAACAAGTCACAAAACAGATTTGAATCCAGAAAACACGTTCAGCCCGAAATCAGAAGATTATATTTAAAGTCAATGAAACATCATGAAAAACCATTAATTAAATCCACGAAGAATCTGGGGTATTCCACTATGTATGTAATGTCAGAATATAAAATTTCATAATTTTTCAATGTAAATAGTTTAGTCAACAAAAATCAGAAAACATCAAGATGCAGTTGTTTTGTAAATATGGAAAAACAAACACTGCAGTACGAAAACAGCAATATCTCACAAACCATAAATTGAAATTCGAATCTGCCAAAAGGGTAATAAAATAGACACAGTAGGATAAATTTCATATTCACAAAAATTTTACAAATAGCAAGTAGAGTTAGGTTGAAAATTAGGTTACTTACCGAACAATATGAAAATTCTACATGTATAGTATTT
Source organism: Hemerocallis citrina (assembly GCA_017893485.1). Lineage (NCBI taxonomy): Eukaryota > Viridiplantae > Streptophyta > Magnoliopsida > Asparagales > Asphodelaceae > Hemerocallis > Hemerocallis citrina. The sequence goes on from CM030358.1 coordinate 329,571,857, forward strand.
GTTTGGAAACATAGAATGGTTTGTAAAACTCATCAAATAAATCCACGAAAATTCAAGGTTAATCCCAATCAAGTCTAGTTATATTGCGCAAAATATTGGATCAAAATAATACTTTTAACATCATGATAAAAATGGATTACTCTTTAGAATTCATAGAAAATAAAATCTGGAATTTCTCTACACCTCTGTAGTAAAATAGGCATAACTCACAGCTCGTAAAATGAAACTGAGATCTGTCAGAAGGGTTGGAAAACAGACAGAATTATCTACAGTTCATGTTCACAAATAATATTCATATACTGAATCTAATAGGGTCTAAAATACTGATAAAAAACAAAGTAACAGAAAATACAGAATTATCCTTCGAACATAAAATCGTCTAGTTCATGTAAAACTCATCCGAATCAACTCAAACATGAAATATAGTGTACTAGATGTCCAAACAACATGATCTAGGGTATTTTGCAAGTCCACGATAAGTTATAGCACGAATAACACATCAAGCACACGATATCACAAAATAGCATGCATATATACACCAAAAAAGTGGTCATCCGTAGTTGTTTCATATCATGTATGTCGTTAGGAAACTATGGTCGAATGAACACAGTAGAGACAATATATAACAGAGGATTCACACATGAATTGTCTCTAGAACCCAACAACACTACATGCGGTATTTTGTACTTGTATTACACAAAGAAAAGAATACAAGTTACTTGTCTTAGAGACGACAGAACTGGCATAAGAGCAAGAATAATGGGAATGGACTCCTCGGCAACAAACACAATGAACAACTAACCACAAACCAATCACGAACACAAGGAACAGTCGATCGCGGATACGATCAGACGGATCTCAATGATCAAGAGGACGATCAAGATGATCGGACGGCTAGATCCAGGAGCTAACGATGATCACGATCAAATCAGACGGTCTAGATCTCCCTGATGATGAAGACAATGATGATGATCAAGATCGATCGACGATCGGACAGCCAGATCAAGAGATCGAGATGATCAAGATGATCATGATTGGACGGCTCACAACCAAAGATGATCAAAAGGAGATCGAAGGCCCATAATACACTTGATCGAAATTGATCAAAACAGCAAGCACTTCCATGGCTGCGGCTTGGCTCGGCTGCGACAGACGGAAGCGACCAGAGGACGGCAACAGGAGGTCGCGAGTGTTGTCATCACGACAGGGGGGCGAGGGGGTGCACGAGGCTGCAGTGGGTGGGGGTGCACGAGGCTGTAGTGGGTGGCGGTGCAGGTGCTGCGGTCGCTGCTATCAGGAGGGAGACATCGCACAGGGTGAACTTTGGGGATGCTGCAGGGGCTGCCAGTGACTGAAACTGTGTGGCGACGCTAGTTGAGTGGTTGGCTGGCATCACTTGGGAGGAGCACAGGGTGACTGTGTCGCGGCAACTGGCTGCAATCGTGCTGGCTGAGAGACGCTATTGACGGCACGATCGAGGGGTGGACGGGAGAGAGAGTTGAAGAGGATGAGAAAGAGTGTAAGACGATGGAGCAGGAGTGCACAGGGTTGGTGGCTGTAGGGGAGATGAACAGGCAAGGGGGGGGGGGTTATATATCAGATGGTTAGGGTTTGAGCTGAAAGGGGTAACAAGTAGGGTAATATTAGGGTGTAAACGGGTTTGGGTAGGGATAGAAGATCTAATAAGATAAAAGGGTTTATTGGGTTGGGGGGTTTTAGGGTTAAAATCCAGTAGGGAGAAAATGGGGTTCTGGGAAGATAAAATAACCAATAAAATATTATTTATAATAAAATGTAAATTGCATTACAATATAGAATTTATTTGAAATAGATACAAAGAAAATTAGTACGTAGAAATGGATTTTCAATAACCAGTAAAAATCAAAGTAATAATAACAATAATAAAATTTGTATCACAGTATAAAAATCATAGAAAATAGTTACAAATATAATTATTGATCAAAAATAGGCTTTAGTGGAAGATTCGAAAATACATTTTCACAAAAAGAATTTTAAAGCGTAATACTAATTTACAAAAATTTCAAATACAGGAAATACACAGAAAATACGTATTTGGGAAAACAGGGGTTTACAAATCCTTCCTTGTCTCGCCCCGCTTTCCAAAAATACGGAATACGAGTACAAGACATTGGCCCAGCGAATGACTAACGTCATCCATAAGTTGATTATCTGATCAACTCAACAATATAACCAATACAGAACATTTGTGCAAGCAATAATAATAATCTCATGAACAATAATACTTGGAATGAATCAATTTAAATATCCAAATACAATAATAATAATCCAATATTTAGAAACAATAATAAAATTTGGGACATAAGCTCAAAACAATAATAATCCAATCCAAAATAATAACAAGTCTCAATAGATTAAGTTTATTAAAGCAATAAGCAATTAGAAAGCAGTAGTCTTCAGAATGTTTGTTCTCCAATTCCAGCAGGCAATTCTCCTTCATTACTTGCACACACTTCATCAAAAAAGAAGAGAAAAATTGTCCTTAGATCAAGTCATGAACACCAAGTAGAGAAAGCAGGGAACAATGGAATAACAGTTTAATAATGAATCAATGGATCAATAGGAATCAATAACATGGGACAATAATCATGATAATCGATGCAATTGGCTATAAACAATGATACAAAATTCGGTAAGAGTAATCAATGATCAATAACGGTAACACTTAGCCAATATTTAATATCATTAGAAACAATGAGGAACAATATGCAGTGTCGATGTTGTGTGATCCTTAAGTCTATTAATCATTTTTTTCCTAACTAATGCATGTACTACTGCAGTCCATACTATAGGTTCGATGCATACAATCAATGTAGTTTAAGACTTAAGTGGAAGATTCTATAGTTCATGTACTCGGCAACGATAATCAATATTCACCTTTCGGTGTACGGTACGGTCATCGGCAACGATACAATACACGATAGATTGGGTTACCATCGTAACCACAATCACACGATAAAATAATAACTGGAACAATACGGTCATCGGCAACGATACATTACACGATAGAGTGGGTTACCGTCGTAACCACAATCACACGATAAAATAATAGCCGGAACAGTATTTAGGGAAACACGGGCCCCTCCTCCGAGTACAGTCACTACATCATCAACTACTCCAGCCAATCCCTTAAACCCCCGCTTATTAATTATTTTATTAATGCAACAATACAATATACAATTAAGAGACATGAGATGAACAATAGTATCAATAGAAGAACAATAGGATGATAACATGAAATAGGACAATTAGAATGGTGACAATAAGACACTAGGATCATGCAGTGCAACATACACATTAATTCCTGCACTAGTACGATATAAGGATAATTAATCTATTAAAAAGTAGAATCTAAACAACTGCACAACAAGCACAGTCTGTACAAATGCAATATCCAGCTGTTTCAGAAATCGAAAGTTGAATCCATCAGAAATTATGGAAACTAGACTTCCACACGGTTCCAACTCATATTTAAAGTTCAAATTCCGACAACAGTAGCTAGGTCAAACACATGGTTCTTTATTGTTTTTAGGATCATGCAGACTTTCGACATCACGTTATTTTAATTTTAGAAACAGCAAAAACTCAAGATTAAATTCATTAAAAATATTTTCTGGACTCCTAAACATGATTACTAACAATCTGGAAATTTTTCAGAGCAAGATCTTATCATTTGATCAGCCTATTTACTGTTTAAACATGAAAGGTACGAGAATCTGAAAATCTGAAACTAAAAATATAGCTGTAGTAAAACGGGCACAACTTTTGCTACAAAACTCAGAATTCAAAAATTCAAGATGTTCTGAAAACTAGATAGATAAGGCTACGATTCATATTTAGAAAGTATTTCATTTTAAGATCGTTTACTGGTTTGAAAATAGCAGTTAACATCAGGTCAGCAAGCATATACAGGATTTTGGGTAGTTTTCTCGAAATAGAATTAATTAGACTATTTGGGTATCGATTCTTTAGTCAATAAATTGTGTAATCAACATGATGGGTGTCAAAACATGATGAATAAAACTAGAACACGCTCATACATCAATTTATCATCAATCAATCATCAATCGATCAAACAACATACAACCTAGTAATTGTCTCTGTAATAATTTATTTGTGTGACGATTATATGAACAACCCTATTATCAATTCTATATGCACTGATGAAAGATCCAAACATTAGAGTCAAAAATGGCACGATGTCAAGAATATTAGGGTTAACTCGTGTAAACCCTCAATAGACCCAAGGAAGAGATAAACAATATATAATACGATGAACAAGGGATCTACTTGCAAGAATTTCAATAAAACTTGAATTTGATATAATTAACAGTTCAAGAGGACGGTGACTTGCCTGTTAGACGGTTAATTTGAATACCAAGAATAACGGGATAAGGATCCCGAAGCAACGAACCCACGAACTAACGCAATTTAACACGTGCACAACAGGTGTACTAAAGATCAAGCCAAAAACAACAAAGAGAGCAACATAGCAAAGAGCATCAATGGCAGCAAAAGGGGCTCGGATCTGACATGGATGACGGGAATTATAAAAATCATATAAAAATCACAATTTTCTGGATTCAAACCTGTTTTGAGACTTATTGTTGTGAAATACTATATGACTTATATATATTTGTTGGATTCGGCCGGGAGTATATTTCTAGACCTTTTGACGGATCCAGATTTGCTTGTTTGTAGCAACGGGAATTCCAGATTGAGTGCAGTACTGTCTTGTTGTCCTGAACTCAAATTTTCGTTGTTCTATTCTTTTATGAGTTATCTTTCACCTATACATGTTTATTCTTCACCCTGTACTTGTTACTTGATCATGCCATGTTTTGTACACACACATGCCTGTTTGATAATAATAATAAATAACCAAGCCGGGATTAAAGGGAAAGATCTAATAGTGGAAAATACAGAAACATGTACTCGGAAGGAGATCTATAGATCCTAAGTGAGTACTTGATACTTGACATGTGATTACTTGACACTTGCACGCTTGACACATGATTACTTGCCACTTGCAAAACTTGACATGTGATACATAATACATGATACTTGGAGCTTGGAGCTCAATTACTTGATACTTGTCCCTGAGTACACTGCCCTCTATGATTCACTATGAAATCTAAAATGTAATTTGTTTGAATGTAGCAACCATGTAGTAATAACCGGGATGCATGAAGTGCTACCCTGATAGTAATAACTACAAGACTTGACGACGACACTTGAACGTGATACTTGATACTTGATACTTGCTACTTGCTACTTGTACATGATACTTGATTCTTGACATTTGTTAATTGTTACTTGTACTCCTTGCTTGATACTTGACACTTGATACTTGTTACTTGTTTACATGATACTTGATACATGCCACCTACACTTGTTCATCTTGTCATACTAGTTATTCTATTTTGTTACCATCCCTACTCCATGTTATTAGTTATCTTTCCCCATGTACTTGTATCCTGCACTACAAGCGGCCCATAACTTATATTGATGGGAGTTTGTTTCTTTTTTCCTTTTCCTGCAATTTATTAAATTGCAAATTTTGGAGAACAGTTGACAGATGGAGTTGGTGACATGAGATACTAGCTGCTAGAATTTTGCCATTATTATTTCTTGTTGCTTATTTGAACAACTGTACTTGATTACTTGAATTTATTTGTATTTGGACCCAGGATATTGACTTATTCAGATCTGGATTATTTGAGATTATAATATTTTAGTTTCAAGTATTTTTATTGGTATTTTGATTCATATATGCATGCTTGGTTGACTTTTCTTGCTTCCGACTCTGATTATTCTTGTGAAATGTTGTAAAGATTCCGAACAGCTTATGAATGATGAAAATCATTCGCTGGGCTAAGTCACGTATCCGTATTCTGTATTCTCTTTTGGGAAGCGGGGTGTGACAAGGTTTTCAATGGTTTCAGAGCTGTTTTCCTGACTTTGAATACAAACTTCTGATTTCTGGCTGAATGCGTTTTCTGAATACAAATCTGTTGTGAGATTGCCCTGATATCACTCATGGTTTTTCTGGTATTGCCATTGCTTTGGTCCTTTCCCTAATCTTCTATTTTGTTACCCTCCCCCAAGTTTGCTATTGCCTTATGCTATGTACCGCCTAACACGAATTTTTTTGTAAGGTGGGTAGGATTTATAATCCATGTTTTCCCAAAAATGTATTTTCTATATATTTTCGAATTTTTGATTTTTTTTGTAATTTTTTTTCCGTTCTTGAATTCTTTTTCTTAAAATGTATTGTCGGATCTCATACTAAAGCTTATTTTTAATCAATAATTTTTGTAACTATTTACGATAATTTTTATACCCTATTAATGTTGTTATTATTATTATTTTTATAAGTATTATTATTATTACTATTATTCTTATTTTATTATTATTATTATGATTATTGTTCTTATTGTTATTATTATAACTTTGATTGTTTATTTTAAAATCCATTTCTATTGTTAATTGTGTTTGTAGTTATTTCAAATAATTTACATATTGTAGTACAATTATATTTGGTTATATCAACCTACATTTTATTGATTATTTTGTTTCCTATTGGATTTATAAACATTATTTCCCATATTGGATTTTACCCATTTGTTTAAAACCCAATTATATATAACCCAAAGCCATTTAAACCCATGCTGTTACCGAAACCCTAGTACTTACCCTCCTATATATACTACCCTTATATGCCCCTGTTCATCTATCCCCTACAGCCGCAACCCAACTACTCCCTCTCTCGATCTCTTGCACCCCCGCTCTCTCCCTTTCCCGACTGCTTCCCTATCTCCCTTGCACCCAGACACGCTTCCCCTGGACCCCTTCCCTGCCTTCCTTCCATCGGAGTGCCACTGCAGTAGCAACAGTGTCGTAGTGCTGTGTTCTCTCTGGCAGACAGCAGCGACAGATAGCACCAGCAATAGCGGTAGCCACTGTGCTGCCGTTCTGACACCCTATGCCGCCGTCGCCATCGTCTCCCCCATCTACTCGCTCTCTTGTTGGCACGTGTGGGTGTTTGCACGTGTTGGGTGTTCGATTTTGTGTTCGTTGTTGCATTCGTATTTAGTTCTCGTACTTGGTTCGTGGTTCGTGTTCGTTCGGTCGTGTTCGTGCTTGGGAATCCATTCCCGTTATTCTTGCTTTGCATCATTTTCGTCGTCGGTTATCAGGCAAGTAACTTGTACTCTTTTCTTTGTATAATACAAGTACTAAATAACGCTTGTAGTGTAGTTGGGTTCTAGAGACAATTCGTGTGTGAATCCTCTGTTATATATTGTCCTTATTGTGTTGATTCGACCATAGTTGCCTCACAATACACATGACTGAATAACCTAGGATTGACAACTTCTTGTTGTATATATGCATGTTGTTCATATGATATCATGTGCCCGTTTGTGTATTCGTGGTAGACTTGTTGTGGACTTGTGATATAGCCTATACCATGTTGCTTGGACATCTAGTACCCTATATTTCATGTTTGGATTGATTTGGATGAGTTTTACATGAACTAGACGATTTTATGTTCGAAGAATAATTCTGTATTTTTCTATTACCTTACTTTTGATCAGTATTTTAGACCTTATTAAGGCCAGTATATGAATTTTATTTTTGAATAAGATTTTTAGAGAATTCTGTCTATTTTCCAACTCGTCTGACAGATCTCAGTTTCGATTTATGAGTTGTAAGTTATGTCTATGTTACTACAGAGCTGTAGAGAGATTCCAGATTTTTGTTTTCTATGAATTCTGAAGAGTAATCTATTTTTATCATGATGTTAAATGTATTATTTTGATCCAATATTTTGCACAATACAACTAGACTTAATTGGGATTTAACCCTGAATTTTTGTGGATTTATTTGTTGAGTTTTACAAACCGTTCTACGTTTCCAAACAATTACTATACATGCAGAATTTTCCTACTGTTCAGTAAAGAACCTAATTTTCTACCTAACTGTACTTGTTGTTTGTAAAATATTTGTGAATATGAAAGTTAGCCTACTGTGTCTATTTTATCACCCTTTCGGCGGATTTGTATTTCTATTTGTGGTTTGTGATATATTGTTGTTTTCATTCTGCAGTATTTATAATTTCAGATTTACAAAACTACTGCATCTTAATGTTTTCTGATTTTTGTTGACTAAGCTATTTATATTGAAAAATTATGAAACTTATTATTCTGATCTGCACATATAGTGAAATACAAGAGATTTTTCATGGATTTAATTAATGAATTTTCATACTGTTTTTCTGACTTTGAATACAAACTTTTGGTTTCTAGCTGAACACGTTTTATGGATTCAAATTTGTTTAGAGTTATGTTTTTGTGGAACACTATATGACTTACATATATTTGCTGGATTCGGCCGAGATTCTATTTTCTAGACCATTTGACGGATCCAGATTTGCATATTTGTAGCGACGAAAATTCAAGATTTAGTGCAGTACTCTCTTGCTGTCCTGAACTAGAATTTTCTTTGTTCTATTCTTTTATGAGTTATCTTTCACCTATACATGTTTATTCTTCATTCTGTACTTGTTACTTGATCATGCCATGTTTAGCACACGCACATGACTGTTTATTATTATTATCAAACAGGCATGTGCTTGTACAAAACATGGCAAGAGTAACATGGCATGAACAAGCAACAAGTTCAGGATGAAGAATAAACATGTATAGGCGAAAGATAACTCATAAAAGAATAGAATAACTAAAATTCTAGTTCAGGATAGCAAGATAGCACTTCACTAAATCTGAAACGACCGTTGCTACAAAAGTGCAAACCTTGATCCGTCAAAGAATCTGGAAAAAAGACTCTCGTCCGAATTCAGCAAATATATATAAATCATATTGTATTTCACGACATCATATCTCAAAATAGGTTTGAAACTAGGAAACACGTTCAGCCAGAAATCAGAAGGTTGTATTCAAAGTCAGAACAACAGCATGAAACTCATTAATTAAATCCACAAAAAATTTTGGGTATTCCCCTATATGTGCAGCATCAGAATATAAAGTTTCATAATTTTTCAATATAAATAGTTTAGTTAAAAAAAATCAGAAAACATCAAGATGCAGTAGTTTTTTAAATCTGGAATCACAAACATTGCAGTACGAAAACAACAATATCTCACAAACCACAAATCGAAATCCAAATCCGTCAAAAGAGTGATAAAATAGATATAGTAGGATAAATTTCATATTCACAAATATTTTACAAACAGCAAGTAGAATTAGGTCAAAAATCAGGTTCTTTACTGAACAGTATGAAAATTCTGCATGTATCGTAATTGTTTGGAAACATAGAACGGTTTGTAAACCTCATCAAATAAATCCACAAAAAGTCAGGGTTAATCCTAATAAAGTATAGTTGTACTGTGCAAAATATTGGATCAAAATAATACATTTAACATCATGATAAAAATAGATTACTCTTCAGAATTCATAGAAAACAAAATCTGAAAATCTCTCTACACATCTGTAGTAAAATAGACGTAACTCACCAACCATAAAACGAAACTGAGATATGTCAGAAGGGTTGGAAAATAGACAGAATTATCTACAAATCTTATTCACAAATAAAATTCATATACTGACCTTAATAGGGTCCAAAATACTGATCAAAAGTAAGGTAACAGAAAAATACAGAAATTATTCTGCGAACATAAAATCGTCTAGTTCAAGTAAAACTCATCAGAATCAACCCAAACATGAAATATAGTGTACTAGATGTCCAAGCAACATGGTATATGGTATATCACACGTTCACAACAAGTCTGCCACGAATAACACAAATGAGCACATGATCATATGAACAACACACATATATACAACAAGAAGTGGTCAAACCTAGGTTATTTCATGTCATGTATGTCATGAGACAACTAGGGTCGAGTCAACACAATAGAGACAATATAGAGACAAAGGATTTCACACACGAATTGTCTCTAGAACCCAACTACACTACAGGTGGTATTTAGTACTTGTATTACACAAAGAGAAGAATACAAATTAGTTGCATGAAAGACGACGACGAAAACGAAACAAAAGCGAGAATAACGGGAATGGATTCCCGGATATGAACACGACTGAACGAACACGAACCACGAACCACGAACCAAGAACGAGAACAAAATACGAATGCGACAATGAACACGAAATCGAACTCCCAACACATGCAAACACCTGCACGTGCCAACAAGAGAGCGAGCGAACTGGGGAGACGATGGCGACGGCGGCATAGGGTGTCGGAACGACAGCATAGTGGCTACCGCTGTTGCTGGTGCTGTCTTTTGCTGCTGTTTTCCAGGGAAAACACAATGCTACTACGTTGTTGCTGCTGCAGTGGCGCTTCGACGGAAGGAAGGTAGGGCAGGGGACTAGGGGAAGTGCACCGGGGTGCAGGGGAGATAGGGAAGCGGTCGGGAGAGGGAGAGGGATGAGCAGCTAGGTTGCTTGGAGGCCGGAAAAGCACAAGTGAGGTTGGGGATAGAGAGAACAGGGGTGCAAGAGATCGGGAGAGGGAGTAGTTGGGTTGCGGCTGTAGGGAATAGATGAACAGGTGCATATAGGGGTAGTATATATAGGAGGGTAAGTACTAGGGTTTCGGTAACAGCATAGGTTGGTGGGTTTCGGGTCTGGGGTATTTAAATGGGTTTGGGTTATATATAATTGGGTTTTAAAGAAATGGGTAAAATAAATAAGGTAGGATTAACGAAAAATAAATAATGGATTAATAAAAAAATGCGATGACTCAAAGAGGATAAATAACAGGGCATGAACAAAAATAATGAGAATCAAAAATATTGGCACGATCAAACAGTGATGAAACAAAAGACTGAAAATTGAATTAAGAATTCAAATGAAACGACAAAGCAAATAAAGAATATATAGAAGAAAAAGAACTCCAATATACGGTCCAAAGAGATACAAGTTGAATCAAATACATGGGGAAAGAAATTACATTCAAAATACATAAAATGAAAAACAGGGGTTACATTTTGTAATAAAAAGTTATAAGCTGGGGTTAAGGGAAAGATCTAATAGTGGAGAATGTAGAAAAGTGTACTCGGAAGGGGGCCCGTATTTCCCTCATTTGGTTACATGATATGATTTGGATTACATTTGTATGATTTGGATTACATTTGGATAATTTGGAATACTTGATATGATTTGGTTAATATGATTTGGATTACTTGATACCTGAGTACATAGCCCTGTAGAATTTACTACGAAATCTAAATGTAACTTGATTGTATGTAGCAACCATGTGGTAAAAATCTGGGACGCATGAAGTGCTACCTAGATAAAATTAAACAATTGACTTAAGTTGGCACTAAGCACATGCATGATCCTGTCTGCCAGTTTCCTGATTTCGTTACAAGTTAGATGATTTTGATTTATATCTACATGATTTTGATTTAAAAGTCACATGATTTTGATTCACAAGTTTGCATGAACCCAGATGATTTAGATCTACATGATTTTGATCTAGTTGCAAGTTGTTGTCTTTCCGTTCATATGTTTATTTGTAGTTGCATCACACTTTGTTTTATTTCATGTTCCTTGATTCTTGTCTTTGTTCCTTGTTATACCTTGGTTCTTGTTATTTATTATATTTTTGTTCTTGTACCCTTCCTTGAACTACTTGCGGTCCTAATTTGCACTAAGGGCATTTGTCTTTATTTTTCTATATTTCTTCTGTATGATATATGTATAGACTTTGGAGATGAGCTGCCAGAAGGAGTTGGTGAGCTAACGTTCTAGGCTTCTCTTGGGAAAATTTGCTTTAGTTATTTTGTATCTGACTTAATTTAAATTCTTGTTGCTACTTGAAACTTGTAACGGGCATGTTGTCCCGAAGTTTCACTTTTTGATCCAAATCTTGTATTTATTTAGGAAGTTTATATTTGTTCAAATAATTTCTGTTGATTAATAATTTATTCATCCATGTGTGGTTGAGTATATTTTGTTATATTTCATGTTATGAAAATTATTCGCTGGGCTTTGTCATGTACTCGTATTCCGTATTCCTTTTGGGAAGCGGGGCGTGACAAGGCTTGTGAAGTACTTCTTTAAGTGGCTGGTCGGTGAGGACCCAGATGGAGTGTGCCCGAAAAAGATTAGATTATTGAAACTCAGCATTATGAAGTCCTTTTCTTACGTAATAGATTGACTTCTAAACTCTATCTTCTTCCCTTACCAAGATGGCACTAAGGATCTTATCCGAAATTGCCTGGTAGAGGTATAGAACCTCTCCCGATATGGGCTTGCTCGGGAGTGGGGAATTGACGATATGTGCCTTGAGACACTCAAAGGCTACTTGCTATTCTTATCCCCACTCAAAATTCTTTGCTCATCGGAAAGCTTTGAATAACGTGAGGCACTTCTGCCCAGACTTGGAGGGGAAACAACCAATATCGGCAAGGCATCCCATGAGATTTTAGACTTCTTTGATGGTGGACGGGGGAGACATGTTAAGTATGGCTTAGATCTTTTCAGGGTTGGCTTTGATTCCTCTCTGGCTGACCATGAAACCTAAGAACTTCACCGAAGAGACCCTGAAAGCACATTTTGATGGATTCAGTCTCATGTTGTCTCTATAGTATATCAAATGCTTCTTGGAGATCAGGAACATGGTCTTCTTTCTTTAAGCTCTTGACAAGCACATCATCTACATAGACTTCTATGTTCTTGCCAATTTACTCCTTGAAGACTTGGTTCTCCAAGCACTGCTATGTAGCTCAAGCATTTTTTAAGCTAAAAGGAATCACCCAGCGGGTATAGTGTCCTTGGTCGGGGATGAAGGATTTCTTTGGGATGTCTAGTGAAAACATTCAAATCTGGTTGTATCCCAAGAAGGCATCCATGAAGCTTAAGATATCGTGACCGGAGGTGGCGTCGATCAATGCATCTATGTTAGGTAAAGGGAACGGGTCTTTTGGACACACCTTATTGATGTCAGTGAAATCTATGCAAATCATATCCGCTCACTTCATTCAAGACGTTAGCTACGCCAAGCGGCTAGCAAACTTATGGTACTTGTTGTCTGTCAGTAGCAAACTTATGGTACTTCTGTTGGAAGGGCTTAACATCCGGGTTCTGGGTGTTTGTTAGCTGTCCACACTGGAAGAAGCACAATGTTGTTACTTTGGGTAAACCTAGAGAATAGCCCCGATGGATTAGAGCTTCAAGCTCTTCCTTGAGGGCTAGAAAATTATTGGTGAGGTGTCTATGATCCCCGTGAAATGCACACTATTTGTTCATGTCCCTTTCTTTTTGCCCTTGAGGTGCTCATCTTAGGAGAAGAGCGAATGATCATGTCCTTTTCAACTTCCATGAGGATTGCAAAAATGCTAGCGTTGAGGGGAGTGGACTTGTAAAAGCATGGTGCTAAAGGATGGCGGGACTGGCCCGATGCATCATTCTGGGACTTCCTGGGTTCTTCTTCATTGGTACCCCTTAGTTTGTTCCAGAGGAGGACCCCTTCTGCTCTTTTGAATGATTGACATCTTCCAATCAGATGTACTTCTTAATTTTTTGTAGGAAGTCCAAGAAATCATGATGAGGTCTCTTGATGAGAGATGCTTTTAGATGAACATGGCAGACATTGTGCATGAAGGCAACAGTGGCTACGGTAGAGTCGAGTGAGGTTATGGATTGGGATTCAGCTGTAAAGCGTCAAATATAATCCTTGAGAGACTCCCCATCCCTTTGCTTCAAGTCAAGTAGAGAGGCGCTTGTATTTTCGGTCTTGCGACTGATGAAAAAGTGATTGAGGAAAAGCTGATCAAGGTTATTGAAGGAGAATATGGTGTTAGGGTTATATACTGAAAGCATCACTTTTGTATTAACTTTATTTTCTTATTTTTTTTTTGAATGAGAATCATATGGGCATATGTTTGCATACTGTGTTTATTATAATATTAATGCAAGTATCTGATATTCTATAAGGTTGATAATATGGTGTGAGGAGACACACAGAAGATCATATTATCAGTTCCCTATGGAATATATAAATAGTTCACAACCTAGACGGACTTGGACAATCCATTGGAAAGGTTGTAGTGTAATCTGGTATTAGTCTATCTTGACTATAGGTTTACACTAGTACACTTTGTGTGTATTGAACAGGACCACTTGAGGTTGTTCTCTTTGTACTGACTACAAAAGAGAACAAACACCTCTGTTATTATGGATGCTTATGCTCTTAATCCAGATATAATAACAGACATGTATATGCAGTGTGCATTACTTTGACTCATAAAAGAGTGAGATTCATTATGGATCAACAACCTCTATGAATTGGGTAATAGCATTGTATGTATGATGGGCTGTTGATTGTAAAAGGAATCCATGTCCCGATACGTCGGGTTGATGATGTCCCCTTAAGGAGCTCATAAGGATTGTCATGTAAACCCTGCAGGTGGATTACATCCGACATCACAAATAAAGTTGAGTGGTACTACTTAAGGATAAAAGATGTTGATCAATATAGTTGTCAGTAACTTAATTTGATCGACGGACATTCGATATCTTAACCTGGGGAGCTGAACGAGCATATAATAAAAGGAGCCCATAAATATAATTTGGGATTATGAAGGTAGTGCAACAATAGCTCTTTAGTGGACCGAGCTATTGTTAATGGGCCTGGGTTGTGTGTTCGGGCTGAACACGGGATACCCAGATTCGTTAGGAGACCTAACCCTAATTTCTCCTCATGGTCCCTGCCGTAGCCTTATATATATATCCTCTATTCTCTGGCCGTCATATCATTATCAGAGATAAGAAGTTTTCTCTAAATTCGTGATTAACATAAGGAGAGAAAGAGAGGTCAGCCAAGGAGAAGAAAGGTTGGTAGACCGTCGCCCACACGACGTCCAACCCGAGGAAGGAATACGTGCAGAAGATCTTGGGGTCGCTGACGGCTCGAGGTTGCTAGAAACTATCGTCTTCTTCTCATCGTAGGTATAATTCGTGAACCCTAGATTCTTCTATAATGGGTTAGATCACGTATTAAATCTGTTAAGCTTTTTTGATCGATACGCACACCAATCCGTGGTCCTGGGAATCATCGCAGTTCCATCAATTGGTATCAGAGCCACTATTGGATCTGCGTATTGATTGTTACGTCCATGTTGTCCAATAAAACTTGCGTTGTATGATAGTCGGTAGATGTAGATCTGTTCTAACTCGGTTTTGTAGGCATCTTAGATCCAACTATTATGGTCCAATGCATGTTTTGTTTGTGTTGTTGTTGTTTTGTGGATGTAATTAATATCACGAGGGTTGATCGTGCTTATAATTTTAATTTTTCAATCTAGATTATGTGTGAACTCCTTCGGGAGGCATAGGATTGATGTAATTTTAATTTTTTTTTCGATCGATCGTGATGGCGGTGGTGGCTATTTCTGACGCCAGAGGAGATGCTGTTTTTAGGCAGTCCGGAGATCGAAAGATAGTTTTCGATGAAGAAATCGGCAGCCAAACCTTTAAAAAAAAAACGAGAGGTCGAACCCCGGATAACTTTGCGCAGGGTCAGATTTGGGATTCGCACAGTCGGGGAAGAATCAGGAAAGATGGCCATAATAGTTGGATATTTATTTTCAAATTTATTGCCATTATTGCTTATTCTGATTATGCATGTTTATTATTTTGTGATTTTTTTTGAAAAACTAGGATCACATTAATAATGGACAACATGGACATAAATTAACTAGTAGAAAAACCCTCATTGTTAAATAACTAAGTGGGAGAGGGAATTCATTTAACATGAATCCCACGGTCTCCATTACTGGTTTGTAGATGATATAATTATACTTGCGTGTTGGCTTTAGTGCTTTCCTCCATATCGGATGAGTATAATTATGGATCACCAGTACAAACTTCCTTAGGGATAATTGTAGAAAGTTACCTAGTATGTGTTCACTTCTCCATCTGAAGGAACTCAATATAAGATAATGGACTTAGTATTAAGCAATGGTATACACTTAGATACAAATAATGGTATCCTCCCCATCGGAGTCACTGCTATTATTTGTAGGACCAAAGCAAGACCAACAGATTAATTTTATTTGTCATAAAGTTGTGTTGACACTACTTGAACAAATATTGAATTTGTATAGTAAAATTAATAGGAAAAACCTACTTGAACAAATATTGAATTTGTATACGTCCACACTATCGTGGCTTGCTAAATTCATGGTGTTTAAGGTGTTGGTGAATTTTTTTATTGTTTTGAGGGAATCAATATTTAATTAATTCAAAAAGTTTTGCCCTACATAATTTTTTTTATGTGATTCTCAGGATTTCAAAAATGGGTTCTTTCAGTCCACTTCTGGTGATTCTTAAAGAAAACAAACTTACTGGACCTAATTATATTGACTGGAAACGTAACTTGGATATTGTCTTAACTGCTGAAGAGTACAAATTTGTACTCAATGAGGAATGCCCACCTAAGCCTGATGCTAACTCTGATGAAGAGGTCAAAGAGGCTTATAAGAAGTGGAAAAAGGCAGATGAGATGGCGCGGTGTTACATTTTGGCATCTATGTCAAATGTACTGCAGCATCAGCATCAGGCCATGCCCACAGCTTATGATATGATGTACAACCTTAAGGAACTCTTCGGACATCAGAGTAGAGCAGCTAGGCAATTTTCTATGAAGAGTATGATGAGAGCATCTATGGCTGAGGGGACACCAGTAAGGGATCATGTTCTCAAGATGATGGGTCATCTAAATGTGATGGAGATCCTTGGTGCTGAAATCGATGGGGAAACCCAGGTAGATATCATTCTCGGGACTCTACCTAAAAGTTTTGACTCGTTTTGCCTTAATTACAACATGAACAAAAGGCTGTATAGTTTGGCAGAACTTGCAAAAGAACTACAGGATGCTGAAGCTCTCTTCAAGCAGAATGCCCATGTTTATGTGACTGAAAAGGACTCTACTTCTAAGCCGAAAGGTGGTAAGAAGAAGAAAGTTCAGAAACAAGTAAACTCAGCAAAGAAGGGCATGGGACCTCAAGGCGCTGTGAAAAAGCCGAAAGGCAAGTGTTTCAAGTGCAAAGGGTCAGGACATTGGAAGACTGACTGTCCACTTCTCAAACAAGAGAACAAAGAAGGTATATCTCATTTACTAGTTGTTAAAACATGTTTAGCGGTGTTATCTACCGGCACCTGGTGTGTAGATACAGGAGCCACTAATCATGTCTGCAATACATTGCAGGGGTTCCAGGAAACCAGATGGCTCAGTGATGGAGAGATATGCTTGTTTATGGGTGACGCTACAAGAGTAGCGGCCGTTGCAATAGGAGATGTTATTTTATCTTTTGGTAGAAATAAGTCTTTGACATTGAGAGATTGTCTTTATGCACCTTCACTTAGAAGGAATTTAATTTCTATTTCCATGCTAGTTAAGGATGGATATTCAGTTTATTTTAATGACAATATTGTTATTAGAAAAAAATAAGCATTTTATCTGTTCTGGTGCATTGATTGATAATCTATATGCCATTAATCATATTTCGCCCACGATGCAACTTATGGAAATGAATAATAAGTCTTCTAACATAAATAAGAGAAAAGAACCTTCTTGTATGAACCAAACATATCTTTGGCACTTGCGATTGGGGCATGTTAACCTAAGAAGAATTCAAAGACTGGTTAAAGATGGACCTTTGCGTTCATTGGAAGTGGAGGCACTACTAGTCTGTGAATCCTGCTTGGTAGGTAAAATGACCAAAAGGCCTTTCAAGGTAAAGGGGTATAGGGCCAAAGATGTGTTGGAATTGGTTCATTCTGATTTGTGTGGGCCCATGACTGTCCAGGCTAGAGGTGGCTTTGAATATTTTATCACATTTACTGACGATTATTCAAGGTATGGATATATTTATTTGATGCGCCGTAAGTCTGAGTGCTTTGAGAAATTCAAAGAGTACAAGGCAGAAACGGAGAAACGTCATGGAAAATGTATCAAGTCATTAGGATCAGATCGTGGTGGCGAGTATCTCTTGGGGGAGTTTAGGGACTATTTGTCAGAGGCTGGGATTACATCCCAATTATCAGCACCTGAAACACCCCAACAGAATGGTGTAGCAGAAAGAAGGAATAGGACTCTTATGGAGATGGTTAGATCAATGATGAGTTATTCAGATTTACCAGATTCGTTTTGGGGATATGCCTTAGAAACTGCAGCTTATATTTTGAACTTGGTTCCTTCTAAGTCAGTACCAATTACTCCCACAGAACTGTGGAATGGGCGTAAGCCTAGTCTGAAACATGTTCGGATTTGGGGTAGTCCAGCACACGTGCTGAATGGGAAAGCCGATAAGTTGGAATCTCGTACAAAAGTACGCTTGTTTGTAGGCTATCCAAGAGAAACGAAAGGAGGTTTATTTTATAGTCCTAAGGATCAGAAGGTCATTGTTAGCACCAATGCTCGATTCTTAGAGGAAGAATATGTGATGAACCATAAACCCATAACTAGAGTTGTTCTAGAAGAACTGAGAGGTGAGACGCCAAATACTTCAGTACCAACAGTACAACAGGATGTACCACCAGTAACTGCACAACGTGTCATAAATGTCACACCACAACTGATAGTGCCTCATCGTAGTGGGAGGGTTGTGATACAACCTGATAGATATATGTTCTTGGGAGAGTCTTCAGACTTTGCCTCTGAGGAACAAGATTATGATCCCTGTACCTACAATGAAGCACTCCAAGATAAAGATGCAGAGTCTTGGCAAAAAGCAATGATATCTGAAATAGAATCTATGGATTCTAATCAAGTCTGGGAGCTTGTAGAACCACCTATTGGTGTAAAAGCCATTGGATGCAAGTGGGTCTATAAGAGAAAAAGAGGATCAGACGGTAAGGTTGAAACCTTTAAAGCTCGGCTTGTTGCAAAAGGTTTTACTCAAAGAGAGGGTATTGATTATGAGGAAACCTTTTCGCCAGTAGCCATGCTTAAGTCTATCCGGATTCTTTTATCTATTGCAGCTCATCTTGATTATGAGATTTGGCAAATGGATGTCAAGACAGCTTTCCTTAATGGAAGTCTTGAGGAAGACATCTATATGAAGCAACCAGACGGGTTCATTGAAAAGGGACAAGAGCATCTTATTTGTAAGCTCAAGATGTCCATTTATGGACTTAAGCAAGCTTCCAGATCTTGGAACATATGTTTTGATCAGGTGATAAAATCCTATGGATTTGATCAATGTCAAGATGAATCGTGTGTATACAAAAAGTGTCACGGAAACGTAGTGGTATTCCTAGTACTTTACATGGATGACATCTTGCTCATTGGAAACAATGTGAAGGTATTATCTAACGTAAGGGTATGGTTATCCAAACAGTTTGATATGAAGGACTTGGGAGAAGTAGGTCACATCCTTGGGATCAAAGTTCTACGAGATCGCAAGAAAAGGATGTTGGGCTTGTCCCAAGCTTCCTATATCGATACTATACTAACTCGTTTTAGCATGCAAAATTCTAAGAAAGGTTTCTTACCTTTTAGGCATGGAATTGCCCTATCAAAGGAGCAGTGTCCGAGGACACCTAAAGAGATAGAGAACATGAAAGCAGTTCCTTATGCTTCAGCAGTAGGAAGCTTAATGTATGCAATGCTATGTACGAGACCAGATATCTGCTTTGTCGTTGGCATGGTTAGCAGATATCAGTCTAACCCGGGACAAGAGCACTGGACTGCCGTAAAGCATATTTTGAAGTACCTGAAAAGGACTAAAGATTACATGCTAGTTTACCAGGCAGATAGTTTAGTTGCCTTGGGGTATACAGACTCAGATTTTCAGTCAGATAGGGATTCCAGGAAATCAAGCTCAGGCTATGTATTTACTTTGGGAGGTGGAGCCACTATATGGAGGAGTATCAAGCAAAAATGTATTGCTGATTCTACCATGGAAGCCGAGTATGTGGCAGCCTCTGAGGCAGCCAAAGAAGCGGTTTGGCTCAGAAACTTCTTATTGGACTTGGATGTGGTACCTAATTTGCCTAAGGCTATTACACTTTATTGTGATAATAGTGGTGCAGTTGCAAATTCGAAGGAACCACGAGCCCATAAGACAGGTAAACACATTGAGCGTAAGTACCACCTGATACGAGATTTCATAAAGAAAGGAAAAGTTGCTGTGATCAAGATAGCATCAGCAGACAACCTAGCTGATCCCTTCACTAAGAGATTACCAGCTAAGGCTTTTGATAGTCATGTTGAGGGAATGGGAGTCAGATGCGTAGCAGCATGGCTTTAAGTATAAGTGGGAGATTTGTAACAGTATACTGAAAAGCAATGCTTTGAGTATAAGTGGGAGATTGTTAGGGTTATATACTGAAAGCATCACTTTTGTATTAACTTTATTTCATTATTTTTTTTAATGAGAATCATATGGGCATATGTTTGCATATTGTGTTTATTATAATATTAATGCAAGTATCTGATATTCTATAAGGTTGATAATATGGTGTGAGGAGACACACAGAAGATCATATTATCAGTTCCCTATGGAATATATAAATAGTTCACAACCTAGACAGATTTGGACAATCCATTGGAAAGGTTGTAGTGTAATCTGGTATTAGTCTATCTTGACTATAGGTTTACACTAGTACACTTTGTGTGTATTGAACAGGACCACTTGAGGTTGTTCTCTTTGTACTGACTACAAAAGAGAACAAACACCTCTGTTATTATGGATGCTTATGCTCTTAATCCAGATATAATAACAGACATGTATATGCAGTGTGCATTACTTTGACTCATAAAAGAGTGAGATTCATTATGGATCAACAACCTCTATGAATTGGGTAATAGCATTGTATGTATGATGGGCTGTTGATTGTAAAAGGAATCCATGTCCCGATACGTCGGGTTGATGATGTCCCCTTAAGGAGCTCATAAGGATTGTCATGTAAACCCTGCAGGTGGATTACATCCGACATCACAAATAAAGTTGAGTGGTACTACTTAAGGATAAAAGATGTTGATCAATATAGTTGTCAGTAACTTAATTTGATCGACGGACATTCGATATCTTAACATGGAGAGCTGAACGAGCATATAATAAAAGGAGCTCATAAATATAATTTGGGATTAGGAAGGTAGTGCAACAATAGCTCTTTAGTGGACCGAACTATTGTTAATGGGCCTGGGTTGTGTGTTCGGGCTGAACACGGGATACCCAGATTCGTTAGGAGACCTAACCCTAATTTCTCCTCATGGTCCCTGCCGTAGCCTTATATATATATATCCTCTATTCTCTGGCCGTCATATCATTATCAGAGATAAGATGTTTTCTCTAAATTCGTGATTCACGTAAGGAGAGAAAGAGAGGTCAGCCAAGGAGAAGAAAGGTTGGTAGACCGTCGCCCACACGACGTCCAACCCGAGGAAGGAATACGTGCAGAAGATCTTGGGGTCGCTAACGGCTCGAGGTTGCTAGAAACTATCATCTTCTTCTCATTGCAGGTATAATTCGTGAACCCTAGATTCTGTTATAAAGGGTTAGATCACGTATTAAATCTGTTAAGCTTTTATGATCGATACGCGCACCAATCCGTGGTCCTGGGAATCATTCCCGTGTTGATCCCTTCAGGGTTGCTGAAATTTTTTTGCAATTGAGTGAGTCGAAGTCTTGGTGGATCATCATGAGAGTTTTGAAACTCTAAAGGTGACCTACCATGTTGGACTCGCCATTATATGATTTAAATGCTGGAATTTTGATGTTTGTCGGGACAGGGGCTTCGAGCGTTAGTGTATGTCCTAGAAGCCATTTGTGTATTGACATTACTAATTTACATTGTATCATGGTATTTATTTCCTATTGAGGCATTTTATTTATTGTGAATTAAATAAACATAATAAATTGTTAGAATAGTATGTTCAATGCCATGGGATATCAAGTGCATGACTTGGTTGTGAGATCCTATTGGGTGAAATCATAACACTATTCTTGAATGTCCATAGTCAAGTATTATTGTGAATTAGGACAATGATAATACATAAAGACTAGTGTGTGTGTAGACTGATGACCATTCTCACGGGTCACGGATATGAGATATCAAGTCTTCACATGTGTACATATTAGAGTAATAATGTACTGGACTGACCCACCATGTGAACGCTGCATGGATCGTTACGTGAGTGTCATAAGCGGTTCTCATAGTGATCATGGTATATGTAGTCCTTTGACTTTGAGTCACTACGATTTCCTACATGAGATGTTATATGTTTTAATGGTGTCAAGCGTTGCATGTAATACGGTGATTATAAAGTCAACTATTGGATACACTAGAAATCATCCGGAGGGATGTGAGTAACTTAGATATGATTTGTCCCTCCTACATAACATGAGCGATATCTACGGACCCCTTGATTGAGTGAGACTGCAAAATGCATGGTCATGCTCAAATGAGTCAATATGAGATATTGAGCTCATTTGTTTTAGCAAGTCTACTCGGACATCAAGAGACCAAAGATTGAACTATACAAGGGTGACACGGTCTATGTCTTGTGGTCAATTAATATATCTAGACAAAAGGATTAGACTACATGGTAACATTGGACACGGGTAGGTTATGTCAAATCACTGACATTCTCGTTACTTGAGTAGCAGTGATGTATTGCTAGCTTACTGTTTGTAACACTAGAATAGGATTGTAGTGTTACTGTCAAAGTAATGGGAACCTACATGGTCACACACTTAGAATGGATCGAAATATAGATTTAAATTCATGAGATGAATTAATTATGAATCCTAGTAATACTTGGACTCCTGACATGGTTGGGTAATTAATTAGATTAAATGGGCCAATTAAAGTTAGAAGGCACACACACAAATTTGACCCAGGTAAGATTGTGAGTCCAACTACCTCACCACTCTTTTAGGGTTAATTTTCTGCACCTATATATACAATATATTTTTATGAAAAGACACATGAGAAAATCCTAGCCGTCACATAAACTGTAAGAGAGAGATCGTCAGGAACATCCCCTTCCTGCAGCTAGCACCGCGACGTGGGGAAGAGCTTGATTTGATCTATTCGTGTGGATACAGTAGATGCACCGCAACTTTTCATTGCTGTGATTGGCATATTTTGGAGACACTAGATCCATTATTAAGGTATAACTCCTAAATACAACTTATGGTTTTCCCATAGGTCCATGGCTAGGTTTCAATGTTTTGTGATTTTTTTCCCTGTGTATTTAATTTGTGATTGCCATTGAAACCTAATAGTGCTATCAGAGTTACTTGCGAAACCATAATTCGGTATGATACGTGATTATTCATGATATGTTCACACTTTTGGAACAAAGGTCATATGTGAAATAATGTTTGCAACAATTGCAATATAAGGATTTTTTTCTTACACAGATGCCACACCAGGGTAGCCCTCGGTTTGGAACCATTGAAAACCCTGGAGTGGCAAGATGTGATTTGCAGTGATGTTAGGGTTTCTTAAAGCACGGAGAGTTCATGCACATGCGTCGTTTGCAGTGGCATTAGGGTTTCTTAAAACATGAAGAGTTCATGCTCTAGCGGTGGCAAGGGATCCCCATATTTAACTTTGTATAGGATAACAATATTGATTCCCCAAAAACCAATACTTTTTAAATAAACTAAATAAAATCATAACAACATATTCCTTATTTATTATGTTATGAGAAGCATGGTGCATGGTTGTGGCCTTAGTTCTGTGATGCTAGTTGTGTTCTGTAATGCACGGTTTATGTTCTGTGATGTATGATTTATATTTTAGTATTTTTATACGACCTGCATGTCGTGCCTCTCTCTACATTCTAATTTTAATCTAAATACGTTCTGTGTGTCATGCCTTTCTCTTTACACTCTGTACATTCTTTTCTTTATATGAAAATGTAATCTCACTGTGGAGTTAAGGAATTGGCAACCATACAAGGACTTGACTAGAAGCTAGTTGGAGAAGACGCTATAATCCTTATGTTTGATTATTGATACTCTCATTGGCTTGGGTGTATAAATGCGTTAGGGAACACAACAATGTCACATATATCTTATGCTTTTATGTTGTATGAGATGCATAGTTTTTTTTGTTGCATGCTAATGGATAATAGCTTGTGAGTTAATTAGTAAAATAACAAAATCCCTCAAAGTAATTTTTAATTCATAATAAGATGTCTTCCAATGCGTGGCACTCGTCTAGGCTAGGATCGATTAAGTGTAGGCATACTAAAACGGGGTACCTTTATCTATCCTAGTGAGACGCGATGAGATAAAAGTAATATTCAACTACCAACCATTGCGTCTGACTTAACTAGGCTATTTCAATAGGATTGAAGGTTTAGCGGCATAGAGTTGGATTTGAGTCTATGAGATATATTAGAATAAGTGTTATTCACCAAATTATTCAAAAGTTGCATATGATGTAATTGGATAGTGTTCCCTACCTAAATAACTGAATTTTGGGTGATCAGCCAAACTTGACTCAAAACTAGGTGAAATATGGATATTGGCCTACTAGAAAATCTTAGTATGGGATTTTCTGAGTCAATGATGAGGGTCATTGATTTGAATAAAAATAGTATGAGGTATATTTAATACAACAACAACAACAACAACAAAGCTTTTTTCCCAACTAGTTGGGATTGGCTACATGAATCCTAGTTGTCCATTCTGCTCGATTTTGCGCAATATCTTCTGTAAGGTCACAAGCTATCATAGATTTTCTCACCATTTCCACCCACGTTAGTTTAGGCACTTCCCTACCCCTAACTCTACCTACAATACTTATCAAATCACTCTTTCTAATGGGGGCACTACTAGGTCTACGTGTGACATGTCCAAACCACCTAAGGAGATTCTCTCTTAACTTATCTTGGATTGGAGCTACCTTTAGCATGTCTCGTATATGCTCATTTATAATTTTATCATTTCTGGTTTTACCACACATCAAACTTAGCATCATCATTTTCGCTACACTCAATTTTTGGACGTGTTGTTTCTTTGTTGCCCAACACTCTGTCCCACACATCATTGCTGGTCTAACAGCCATCCTATAAAATTTTTCCTTCGACTTCAAAGGTATACGTTTGTTACACAAAACAACACTGATATTTCTCCACTTATGCCACCATGCTTGGATCCTATGTATAACATCTTCACAAATTTTCTCATCACATTGTATAATCGAGCATAAATATCGGAAATGGTATCTCTTAAGTATCTCTTGACAATCAAGTTTCACTACTTCCTTAGTTGTGTTCGGAATATTACTAAAATTACACTCCATATACTATATTTTAGTTCTAATTATTCTAAAGTCTCTACCTTCCAAAGTTTCTCTCCACAATTCTAATTTAGCATTGACTCATGCTCGAGTCTTGTCCACTAAGACGACATCATCAACAAAAAGTATACACCAAGGAACCTCATCCTGTATTCCACGCGTCAATTCATCCATAACCAAAGCAAAGAGGTCGGGGGCTTAAAGCCGAACCTTGGTGCAAACCTACTGTAATAGGAAAATCACTGTTTTCTCCTGTGGTTGTTCTAATTGTGGTCGTTGCTCCTTCATACATATCCTTAATTACCTTAATATACCAAATAGTTACTCTTTTATTATTTAACACCCACCATACTATGTCTCTGGGATCTTATCATATACTTTTTCTAGATCTATGAACACTATATGTAGATCTTTCTTATTCTCTCTATATTTTCTCATAAGTCTCCTCAGTACATAAATTGCTTCTGTTGTTGACCTCCTAGGCATAAATCCAAACTGATTCTTAGACACTGTAGTTTCTAGTCTTAATTTATGTTTGATCACTCTCTCCCAAATTTTCATCGTATGACTCATTAATTTAATCCCTCCGTAGTTGGAGCAACTTTTTATATCATCTTTATTTTTATATATAGGTACTAAAATACTCTTTCTCCATTCATCAGGCATCATCTTAGTTCTCAAAATTCCATTAAATAATTTTGTTAGCCAACCCACTCCTACATCCCCAAGACACTTCCAAACTTTAATGGGTATATCATCCGCCCCTAAAGTTTTTCCTATTTTCAACCTTCCTAGAGCATTTCGAACCTCGGAGGTCCTAATTCTACGAAAAAACATATGCTCTCGACTCTCCTTCGAGTCTTCTATATTTAAGTTGCCCACAACCTTTTCATTTAATAACTTCTCAAAGTAATTTTGCCATCTTTCCTTAATTTGCTCTCCTTTTACTAAGACTCTTGAATTATCGCTCTTAATACACATAATTGTATCCAGATCTTTTGTTTTCCTATCCCTTTTTTTAACAAGCTTATAAATGTTATTTTCTCTTTCTTTTGTTCATAATTTTTGTATAAATTATCATAAGCTTTTTCTTTTGCATCACTTACCACTTTCTTAATTTCTTTTCTAACGGTCTTATATATCTCCAAATCTTCTTTATTTCTACTCTTTTGTGTATATATAATAAAAGACCTTATTAAATATTTTAATGTCATGATACATACTCTGCATATTTCTGTTGATGATTAAATATTTCTGTTTGCATATTTCTATTAAATATTTCAATGAATGGTATTTACTTTGTATATTTCAGTTGATAGATTACCACGGCATCCAACACATCAAATAACCTATCATTACTATCTGTCCTTGAGAAGGACAAATTGTCTGGGATAGATTTTTTAGACTGGTACATGAATCTAAGGATAGTCCTCAGGCATGAGAAATAGTTGTATGTTCTAGAGCAGCCTATTCCTGAGCCACCTGCTGCAAGTGCCTCTCTCACCCAAAAAATTGCTCATAAGAAGCATCAAGATGATGCATTGGATGTTGGTTGTCTCATGCTAGCCACCATAAACTCTGAGCTTCAGAAGCAACATGAGAACATCGATGCCTCCGATATGATCGTACACCTCAAGAGGCTCTATCAAGAGCAGACTAGACATGAGAAAGTCTCAAAGGCAATGTTTCAGTGCAAACTGGCAGAAGGAAACTCATGTGCTCAAGATGATTGAGTACATAGAGAACCTTGAAAGGCTTAGTTTCCCTTTGGGTTAAGAGTTGGGCACTGACTTGGTCCTGCAATCATTCCCGAAAAGTTATAGTCAACTCATCATGAATGAAATTGAAAAATCTTTGCCAGAGTTGCTAAGCATGTTGAGAAATGTTAAGCAGAATATTAGTAAGGAAAATGTCATTATAATGGTCCAACAGGATAAAGGTAAGGGCAAGAGAAAAAAGCAGATTAAGAAACCCAATGGCAAGGGAAGGGAAATGGCAATTTCAAGCCCAACATTTTTGCCTCGAAACCTAAGGGTGGGGTGGCCAAGGAGTCCATATGCTTCCATTGTGGTGAGATCGGATATTGGAAGAGGAACTACCATCAGTACCTAAAGGAGCTTAAGAAGAAGAAGGGAAACGGGACTTTCACTACAGGTATTTCTGTTATAAAAGTCAATTTATCTACTTTTGCATCTTGGGTATTAGATACTGGATGTGGATCTCACATTTGTGTAAATGTGCAGGATGTCAAAATGAGTAGACTATTGGCTAATTTCGAAGTTGAACTACGAGTTGAAAATGGAGCAAAAGTTGCTGCATTAGCTATAGGGACTTGTCATTTATCATTGCCCACTGAGCTTATCATTGAGTTAGAGAACTGTTATTTTGTGCCTGCTATTAGTAGGAATATTATTTATATTTCTTGTTTGGACAAGAAGGGTTTCTCGTTTATAATAAAGGACAAAAGTTGGTTTATTTATTTGAATGATATCTTTTATGGTAGTGCACAACTGAGCAATGGACTTTATATTCTCAACCTCGAAATACTCATCTATAATATAAATGCTAAGAGGTTCAATCAAATGATACGAATCCAACTTACCTTTGACATTATCTTTTGCGCCACATAAATAAGAACCACATATCCAAACTCCATAAAGATGGATTGTTGGGCTCATTTGATTTTGAATCATATGAGTATGTGAACCTTGTATGTTGGGAAAGATGACTAAGACTACATTCACTGGAAAAGTTGAAAGGTCTAGTGATCTTTTAGGTCTCATACATAGTGATGTCTGCGTACCCATTAACACATTGGCCAGAGGAGATTTCCAGTACTTCATTACATTTACTGATGATTTAAGTATATATTGATTTGTGTATCTAATGAAACACAAATCAGAGTCATTTGAAAAGTTCAATGAATTCAAGAACTAGATACAAAACCAACTTGGTAAAAGTATTAAAGCCCTTCGATCAGATGGAGGTGCTGAGTACTTAAGCCAATATTTTGATGTTCATCTAAAAGAGTGTGGGATAATTTCTCAACCCACTCCCCCTGGAACACTGCAATGGAATGGTGTCTATAAGAAGATGAACCAGACCTTGTTAGATATGGTCCGATCCATGATGAGTCATGCAGATCTTTCAAGCTCCTTCTGGGGACATGCTTTATTAACAGCTGCTTTCACATTGAACAGTGTTCCATCTAAAATGGTTCAAGAGACATCATATTAGATATGGACTGGGAGGCATTCTAGTGTGTATTTTATGAAAATTTGGGGTTGTGAATCCTATGTAAAGTGCCAAGTCTCTAATAAACTTGGTCTTAAATCTGATAAACGCTTCTTTGTAGGATATCCCAAGAAAACAAAGCATCTTAGGGCACTTTCATCCCATTTGGAAGCTCATCGATAGAGGAGATGTGAAGATATGCAGAGCACCGACAGATAATAACGTTGTAGACCCACTGACAAACATCTTGCATAACGAAAGCATGAGGGTTACACCAGCTTTATAGGCATTAGATGTATGTACGATTGGCTCTAGTGCAAGTAGAAAATTATTGGTATATGCCCTAGAGGCCAGTTGTGTATTGACATTACTAGTTTACATTGTATCATAACATTTATTTTCTATTGAGGCATTTTATTTATTGTGAATTAAATGAACATAATAATGTCCTTAGAATAGTAATTTCAATGTCCTGGGATATGTAGTGCGTGACTTGATTGTGATATTCCATTGACTAAAATCAGAACACTATTCTTAAATGTCCATAGTCAAATATTATTGTGCATTAGGATAACGATAATACATAGAGACTAGTGTGTGTGTAGACTGATGACCATTTTTACGGGTCAAGGATATGAGATATCAAGTCTTTATATGTGTACATATTAGAGTAATAATGTACTGGACTGACCCATCATGAGAACGCTGTATGGATCGTTATGTAAGTTTCATAAGCGGTTCTCACAGTGACCATGGTGTACGTAGTCACTACGGTTCCCTAGTTGAGAAGTTATATGTTTTAATGTCGTGAAACGTTGCCTGTAATAAGGTGATCATAAAGTCGACTATTGTATATACTACAAATCATGTGGAGGGATATGAGTAACTTAGATATGATTTGTTTCTCTGACATAACATGAGCGATATCTACAGGTTCTTTGATTGAGTGAGACTGCAAAATGCATAGCCGTGCTCAAATGAGTCAATATGAGATATTGAGCTCATTTGTTTTAGTAAGTCTACTCGGACATCAAGAAACCAAAAGTTGAACTATACAAGGGTGACACTCTCTATGCCTTGTAGTCAATTAAGATATCTAGACAAAAAGACTAGACTACATGGTAACATTGGTCATAGATAGGTTATGTCAAATCACTGGTATTCCTGTTACTTGAGTAGCATTGATGTATTGCTAGATACCGCTCACTGTTTGTAACACTATAATATTTTAGTGTTACTGTCAACGTAATGAGAACCTACAGGGTCACACACTTATAATGGATGGAAGTTGAGATTCAAATTCATGAGATGAATTTAATTAAGAATCCTAGTTAGACATGGACTCCTGACATGGTTGGGTAATTAATTAGATTCAACGAACTAACTAAAGTTAGAAGGCCCACACACGAATCTGACCCACGTCAGATTGTGTGTCCAACCTCCTCACCACTCTCTTATGATTGATTTTCTGCACCTAATTATATGATATATTTCTTTGAAAAGACACTTGAGAAAACTCTAGCCATCATAGAAACTGTGAGAGAAAGATCGTGAGTAACATCCCCTTCCCGCAGCTAGCACCACAGTGTGAGGGAGAACTTGATTTGATATGTTCGTGTTGATACAGTATAGGCACCACAACCTTTGCAGTGCTGTGATTGGCATATTTTGGAGACACCATATACATCTTTAAGGTATAACTCCTAAAAACAATTTATGATTTTCATATGGATCCATGACTAGATTTCTGTATCGCCCCGAATTCCAAACACATGTAATTCGTAGCACAAACATGATATTTTACTTCAAATTTGTACAAATTTACAAGGAATTTAAAACTTTTATTTATAATATGTTCTTTACAACAGCACAGCATAATTAAATGAATACAATAAAATCTACAATAATGAAAATCCTTCAATCTTGTGACAACTCATCATAGTGACTTCAAGTCCATGCCAAGTCCAATCCTGCAACTAGGGAACTGTAGGCACGTCAATTGCATACAACTGACGCAATGCTATAATACAGCGATTCTTCTACTTTAGCAATCACAAACTTGAATGCAGAAACAAAATGTAAAAAGTGACTATCCTAAACATGTCAGTGTACGATATGACCTAATGCCTAATGCAGATATTACACTACAATAACACTAATGCATACTTGTTCGGATTCTATGCATCCCATACTACATAGGTCTGAGGGCAAGCCCTTATCGTACTCCTCATTATAGGGTTTAGTCCCTTGCCATGCAACCTACTACTATGACTACTATAAGATTTAGATACTTTGCAGGTATTGGTTCTCGCCCCGGAATATTGGAGATCAATCCACTCCACGGATCATTCTGTGGCCTATATCATCCATCGTCCTGGAATACTGAGGATTGTCTCACTCTGCGAGTCATCCTAGAATCCTCATTGCACAAATATTCTGTGAGCATCGCTCTCGCCGTGGAATACTGGAGATCAATCCCACTCTGTGGATCATTCTGTGTCCTATTTCATCCATCGTCTCGAAATACTTGGGATTGTCTCACTCCCTGAGTCATCATGGAGTCCATAACTCACATTTGCTCTTGTTACATCATATCTCCAACTAGTGTATGACCTTAAGTTTAAGTTACAATTATTAAGACCTAGAGTTTAGCTTTTTCCACCGGATTTAAACCACAACACTGAGAATGTTAGCCCGCACTGGCTACTTCTCAAACTGAAAGTTCACCTATACTGGTTACTTCTCAAATTCCATTTATCACAACTTCTGATATTCTGGGTCCTGCTCACTCCAGAATAAACAACCATTTCAAAAAGAGATCACATAGGTTACATCTAACCTCATCATAAATATCTCATTCATTATCCATCATTCTTCTTTATCTATTCTCTTTGTTATTATCAATCATGAAGTAACAAACTTCTTATAGCAACATTCGATAACACTTGATGAGTTAAAACCCTTATAAACATCACATGATTAATATCCTAAATTCATTCTTTAATTACCTCTTAATTTCTTATAAGGTACATCTTACTAACATTCCAATTTTAAATTCAATTTTATATGTTGTAAAAGTTTTAGGACAACTAGATAAAAGAAATTAACCCAATGGTATTGAAAAAATCATATAAATTCCAATACTATTCCAAAAATAGATTTATTAGTGCAACCCCTGTTTTCCGTTTCTGTATTCTGGGTTTGGGTTCTTTATATATAAAAAAAATTCATTTTCTTAAATTTATTTTATTCCAAAAATATTTTGTATCTCCTGTTAAAATATGTTCTATTGTATTTATTTTTATTTTCAAACGATTTTTGTATTATACTAACCCTATTATTCGAGTTATTATTATTGTTCTGCTATTATTATTATTATTGTTATAAGTATAATTATTATTACTCTTATCTTTAATATTATTATTATTATTATTGTTATTGTTATTGTTTTTATTATTGTTATTAATATTTCTATAAAATCCTAATTGTGTATTTTTATTAGTTATTGTATTTTCCTAATACCCAAAACCCATTTTTATTTTATTGGATTTTTTTTATACAAAAAACCCTATAACCCATTTAAACCCAACAATACCAATAACCCTCACCCTATATAAAACTACCTATTAACCCATTAATACCCTACCCAACACGTTACCCTATTTCTTTACCTTCCAGTCGTCACCTCCTACTCTCCCTAACCCTAAAACCATAGCTGTTTAAATGCAACCCATGCTCCTACCCCTGCTCACCACCTTCATCCGCCTCCTTTACTTGTGCGTCCCCGACCTTCAAGTCCCCCCTGCCTCCTGCACAGCCTTTCTCCCCCCTCTACTTCTAGCCCCGTCTCCCCCCCCCTCGGCTCTCTCTCGCTCTTCGGTTCCCTACCCCTGTGATCCTCCACCGGAGTGCAGCATCGTGACCCCGTAGCGTCTGTGCTCTTCCCCTGTGCTCCACCAGCACCTCTCGATGTCTCTCCCTCTCTGGCCCCCGGCCTGTGTGCACCCCTCTGCAGCGCCAGTAGACCTCCGCCTCGATGCCACCCTATGCCCGATGCTCCCTACTGAGCCACGATGACCATTGCCGGTCCGCCGTCAGCCTTCCCCAACGCCGCCATCCTGCCGTTCGAGCCATCGTCAGAGCCAAGCCAGTGCACCATTGATGGGTGTGCTGTTTGGTGAGTTTTAATCAGGTGTGATTTGAGCCGTCGATCGTCGTGATCATCTTGATCATCAAGATCATGTCCACTTAGTTTTGATTCTGGCCATCCGATCAGATCCTGACCGTTCGATTGTCCAATCTCCTCTTGATCATCATGATCATCATGAACATCAACTTCCTTTGATCGCAGCATCCGATCGATCGATCTTGATCATCTTCATCATCAGGGAGATCTGGCCGTCCGATCTGATCCGATCATCTCGATCTTGATCTTGGTCTTCGATCTCAGTCATCCGATTGTGTTCATGATCTCGATCGTCTTCATCTTGTTCGCAATCGGTTGTTCATCTCGTTCGTGATCGTTAATATCGTGTTCGTGCTCAGGAATCCATTCTCGTTATTCTTTCTCTTTGCTTCGTCTCGTCGTCGTCTCTCAGCAAGTAACTTGTATTATTTTCTGTGTGTAATATAAGTACTAAATACTGCCTGTAGTGTACTTGGGTTCTAGAGACAATTTGTGTGTGAATTATATGTTATCTATTGTCTCTTTATGATGATTTGACCATAGTTTTCTCACGACATATATGACATAAAACAACCTAGGGTTGACCACTATTGATGTATATGTTCATGCTACCTAGAGATATCTGTGTTTGATGTGTTATGCATGATATACTTATCGAATACTTGCAAAATACCCTATACCATGTTTTTTGGACATCTAGCACACTATAATTCATGTTTGGGTTTATTTGGATTAATTTCGTATGATCTATGTTGATTTGTGCATGAGGGACAAATTATGTATTTTCTGTTACTTTGTTTTTTATCAGTATTTTAAACCCTATTAAGGTCAGTATATGAAAATATTTTGTGAACATGAACTGTAGAGAATTCTATCTATTTTCCAACCCTTAAGAAGGATCTCAGTTTCGATTTACGGATTTTAAGTTATGTCTATTTTACTACTGAGGTGTAGAAAGATTTCCAGATTTTGTTTTCTATGAATTTTGAAGAGTAATCTATTTTTATCATGATGTTAAAAGTATTATTTTGATCCAATATTTTCTACAGTATAACTAGACCTGATTGGGATTAACTCTGAATTTTTGTGGATTTATTTGATGAGTTTTACAAGCCGTTTTATGTTTCCAAACAATTACTATACTAGCAGAATTTTCATACTGTTCAGTAAAGAACCTGATTTTCGACCCAATTCTACTTGCTGTTTGTAAAATATTTATGAATATGAAAGTTAGCCTACTGTATCTATTTTTTCACCCTTTTGGCGGATTTGGATTTCGATTTATGGTTTGTGAGATCTTGCAGTTTTCATACTGTAGTGTTTATAATTTCAGATTTACAAAACTAATGCATCTTGATGTTTTTTGATTTTTGTTAACTAAACTATTTATATTGGAAAATTATGATACATTGTATTCTAATGCTACACATATAGGAGAATATCCCAAATTTTTCGTGGATTTAATTAATGAGTTTTCATACTGTTTTCCTGACTTTGAATACAATCTTCTGATTTCTGGCTGAACATGTTTTCTGGATTCAAATCTACTTTGAGTTATGATTTTGTGAAATACTATATGACTTATATATATTTTCTGGATTTGGCCGGAAGTCTATTTTCCAGATTCTTTGACGGATCCAGATTTGCATTTTTATAGCAAAGGAAATTCTAGTTTTAGTGTAGTACTATCTTGTTGTCCTGAACTAGAATTTTCATTATACTATTCTTATATGTATTATATTTAGTTCGTATATGCTTGTCTGTCACTCTGAACCTATTACATTTTTATACCATGCTATTCTCACTATGTTTTCTGCACATATATGTCTGTCTGATAATAATAACAAAATAACCAAGCTGGGGTCGGTAGAAAAGATTGAGTAGTGGAAAATATAAAAATGTGTATTGAGAAGAGGGCCCGTATTCCCTGTCTGTTACGTGTGCATGACTAAATGATACACGACTCTGTTTATCTGAAACCTGACTACATTATTTTTCTATAGGAAGGTATACTCAGAAGAGAACTCATAAGTTCTATCTGTCTGTCTGATCTGTATCTGATATCTATCTATCTGATCCCTGAGTACATTGTCCTATGGACTCCACTAGGAAATCTAAACGTAACTTGTTTGAATGTAGCAACCATGTAGTAAAAACCGGGATGCATGAAGTGCTACCTAGATAGTAATCACACAAAACTTATAAGAACATGACATCTGTTAGCTGTTATGTGTATCTGTTAATCTGACATCTGTTATCTGATTATCTGTCTAACTATCATCTAACACTATCATCTAAATATCTGTCTGCATACCATCTGATACTTGACACTTGACACATGTTATCTGTATCTGTTAGTATACGATGCCATCTAACTTGTTTTCCTGCTTCATGTTAGATATTATATTCCTGTTAATATGCTTATACCATGCTATATTTGTTGTGCTGTTATTTTTTATTTGTTATTATTTTCCCATGTACTTGTATCCTGCACTACAAGCGGCCCGTAACTTGCATTGACAGGAGTTTGTTTTCTCTTTTCGTTTTTCCTACAATTTATTAATTGCAGACCAGGATGATCAGCTGCCAAATGGAGTTGGTGATATGAGATATTAGTGCTGGAGTTATTATTATTATTTCTGTTGCTTATTCGAATATTGTATCTGATACTGGGATTATTTTGTATTTTGGTAATGTGACCCAGGATTTTCGACTTGTCCAGATCTAACTTATTTAAGATTATAATATTTTGGTTTAAAGTAAATTTCTGTTGGTATATTTGATTCGATTATGCAGACTTGGTTGATTCTCTTGCTTCCGACTCTGATTATTTTTGTGAGATGTTGTAAAGATTCTGAACTGCTTATGGATGATGAAAATCATTTGCTAGGCTTAGTCACGTATCTGTATTCCGTATTCTCTTTTTTGGGAAGCGGGGCATGACAAGGTTTTTAGTGGTATCAGAGCGTCTGGCTAATATATCAGTTTGACTGATATATTAGACAAGCTTGGCTCGAACAGGGATCAGCTCAACATTTCACCAACCATGCGTGCATGAATGATTTATAACCAACATTGATCTGGATACTAGTCTTATTCCTTTCATTTTGATCCCTTCTTATTTAATTCCTTGATTTCCTATTTCTTCCGTCTTTTTCTGTCCTCCTCTTTGATTGATTTCTTCTTGGGTATGAAATCATTTTTTCGTACTCATATCTTTTGATTTTGATGCCATCCATTCTTTTTATTTTTCTGCTTGGTTCGTCGATTGGCATCACTGGATGCTATTTCAAGAGTCTTCCTCGATCAAAGTGGCGCAGCAGAAGCGTTGTGGGCGCATAACCCACAGGTCCCAGGATCCGCTTGTCACTTCTCCTCCTTTGTATTGTTTGCTTCTCTCTATTCCTTATATTGTTTGCTTCTTTCCATCCCTTGTACTCATCTTCATCCGTTGACTCATTGCTTGGTTCATCTCTTCCTTGACTCAATGCTTCATCTTGCTTGGCTATCTTGCAAGTCTTGTGTTGTTCCTTCTTCATTTTTGATACCGGTTACTTCTTTCTTGCATTCCATTTTGCCATCATGCACACATTCATTATTTGATTCAATTCTTCCCTGTACATTCTCTCTTTGATTCCAGTTCTATCTACTCCCTATCTTGCTTTGTTACCTTGTGTTGATTCTTTTCTTTTGATACTGTTTATTTTCTTTCAGGCATTCCATTTGACCTCATTGTTATTCACTTCCTTTTTTGTCTAGTGTTGCCACTGCTTTGTTCCTTTCCTCCTACCTCTGTTTTGTTACCCTTCCCCAAGTTTTTTTTGCCTTGTCCTATGTACCGCCTAAGTAAATTTTGAGGACGAAATTTTATTGTAAGGTGGGTAGGATTTGTAACCCCTGTTTTCCGTTTCTGTATTTTGGGTTTGGGTTCTTTATAAAAAAAATTTGTTTTCTTAAATTAATTTTATTCCAAAAATATTTTGTATCTTCTGTTAAAATCTGTTCTATTGTATTTATTTTTATTTTAAAATGATTTTATATTATACTTACCCTATTATTCTTGTTATTTTTGTTGTTCTATTATTATTATTATTGTTATAAGTATAATTCTTATTACTGTTATTTTTAATAATATTATTATCATTATTGTTATTGTTATTGTTTTTATTATTATTATTAATATTTCTATAAAATCCTAATCGTATATTTTTATTAGTTATTGTATTTTCCTGATACACAAAACCCATTTTTATTTTATTGGATTTTTTTTAAAAACCCTATAACCCATTTAAACCCAACAATACCAATAACCCTCTCTCTTTATAAAACTACCCAATAACCCATTAATACCCTACCCAACCCGTTACCCTATTTCTTTACCCTGCAGCCGTCACCTCCTACTCTCCCTAACACTAAAACCATAGCTGTATGAATGCAACCCATGCTATTACCCCCGTTCACCACCTTCAGCTGCCTCCTTTACCTGTGCATCCCCGACCTTCAAATCCCCCCTACCTCCTTAACCGCCTTGCTCTCCCCCTCTACATGCAGCCACGTCCCCCCCCTCCCCCCCGGCTCTCTCTCTCCCGCTCTTCGATTCCCTATCCCTATGATCCTCCGCTGGAGTGCTGCACCGCAGTGCACTGTGCTCCCCCGTTGACGTGTTCCACTGCCGTTCCTTGCTCTTATACCACTAAAAAAGTTATCACGCCTGGCTTCCCAAAAACAGAATACGGAATACGAATACGTGACAAAAGCCCAGCGAATGATTTTCATCATCCATAAGCTGTCAGAATCGTTACAACATCTCACAGAAGTAATTGGAGTCGGAAGCAAGAAAAGTCAACCAAGTATGCATAATCGAATCAAATATACCGACAAAAATTTACTTGAAACCAAAATATTATATAATCTCAAATAAATTAGATCTGAATAAGTCAATTTTGTAGCGTCACATTGCCCCAAATACAAAATAAATCCAAGTATCAAATACAATATTCAAATAAGAAACAGAAATAATAATAAAAACTCTAACACTAATATCTCATGTCACCAACTCCATCTGGCAACTGGTCATCCTGGTCTGCAATTAATAAATTGCAGGAAGAGGAAAAAGAAAACAAACTCCCGTCAATGCAAGTTACGAGCCGCTTGTTGTGCAAGATACAAGTACATAGGATAAATAACAAATATAAAGCAACAGAAACAAACATAACATGGTATAGTAACAGAAACAGATAACATGTGTCAAGTGTCAATTGTCAAATGTCAGATGGTGTGCGGACAGATATACAGATGATAGTGTCAGATGATAGTTAGACAGATAACATATAATCAGATAACAAATGTCAGATAAACAGATACAGATAACAAATAATAGATGTCATGTTCTTATAAGTCCTGCGTGATTACTATCTAGGTAGCACTTCATGCATCCCGGTTTTTACTACATGGTTGCTATATTCAAACAAGTTACATTTTAGATTTCATAGTGGAGTCCATAGGGCAGTTTACTCAGGGATCAGACAGACAGATAGAACCTATGGGTTCTCTTATGAGTACACCTTCCTAAAGGAAAGTAATGTAGTCAGGGTTCAGATAAACAGAGTCGTGTATCATGTAGTCATGAACACGTAACAGATAGGGAACACGGGCCCTCTTCTCAGTACACCTTTCTATATTTTCACTGCTAGATCTTTCCCTTAACCTCGGCTTGGTTTTTTTGTTATTATTATCAGACAGACATGTATGTGCTAAAAATAGAGTGAGAATAGTCTGGTATAGACATGTAACAGGTTCAGGGTGATAGACAAACATATACAGATTAAAGATAACTCATAAAAGAATAGAACAACGAAAATTCTAATTCAGGATAGTAAGACAATACTGCACTAAAACTGAAATTCTCGTTGCTACAAAAATGCAAATTTGGATCTGTCAAAGAATCTGGAAAATAGAATCCCAACGGAATCCAGAAAATATATATATATCATATAGTATTTCACAACATCATAACTCCAAACAGGCTTGAATGCAGAAAACACGTTCAGTCAGAAATCAGAAGACTGTATTCAAAGTCAGGAAAACAGCATGAAAACTCATTAATTAAATCCACAAAAAATATGGGGTATTCCCCTATATGTGTAGAACTAGAATATGAAGTTTCATAATTTTTCAATATAAATAGTTTAGTCAACAAAAATCAGAAAATATCAAGATGCAGTAGTTTTGTAAATCTGTAATCACAAACACTGCAGTACGAAAACAGCAATATCTCACAAACCATAAATCGAAATCCAAATCCGCCAAAAGGTTTAAAATATACACAGTAGGGTAACTTTTATATTCACAAATATCTTACAAACAGCAAGTAGAATTAGGTTGAAAATCAGGTTCTTTACTGAACAGTGTGAAAATTCTGCATGTATAGTAATTGTTTGGAAACATAGAACGGTTTGTAAAACTCATCAAATAAATCCACAAAGTTTCAAGGTTTATCCCAATCAAGTCTACTTATACTGTGCAAAATATTGGATCAAAATAATACTTTTAACATCACAATAAAAATAGATTACTCTTTAGAATTCATAGAAAACACAATCTGGAAATCTTTGTACACCTCTATAGTAAAGTAGACATAACTCACAAATCAGAAAACGACACTGAGATCTGTCAGAAGGGTTTTAAAATAAACAGAATTCTCTATAGTTCATGTTCACATAATATTTTCATATACTGACCTTAATATGGTCTAAAATACAGATCAACATCAGTGTACTAGATGTCCAAACAAGAAATATAGTGTACGAGATGTCCAAACAGCATGGTATATGGTATTTCACAAGTCCACAACAAGTTATAGCATGAGTAACACATCATGCACATGATATCATAAAATAACATGTTTATATACATCCAAAAGTGGTCAACCCTAGGTTGTTTCATGTCATATGTGTCGTTAGGCAACTATGGTCAAATCATCACAATAGAGACAATAGATAACAAAGAATTCATACACAAATTTGTCTCTAGAATCCAACTACACTACAGGCGGTATTTAGTACTTGTATTACACAAAGAAAAGAATACAAGTTACTTGCCTGAGAGACGACAATGAACCCAACGGAGAGAGAGAATAACGGGAATGGATTCCCGGCACGAACACAATAACACGAGCAAGCAGACACGAACAAGATCACGAACACATGATCACGATCGCAATCACGAACACAAAGCACGGATCTTGATGACCAAGAGGATAATCAAGATGATCGAATGGCTAGATCCAAGAGATTAAGATCAAGATCAACAAGATCGGACGGCTAGGATCTGATCGGATGATCAAGATGATCAAGATCGGATGGCCAGAATTCAAATCATCAAGATCTGATGGACTTGATGATCAATCTAGGGGATCAACAACCAGAATTCAAAGCTGATGATGATGAGGATGATCAAGGGGGAAACGGACGGTTGAGGTTCAAAGCCATGATCAAGATGTGATCGGATGGCCCACATCAAAGATGATCAAAACCCATATAAACAGCAACAGCCATGGTTGTGGCTTGGCTTGGCTGCGATGGACCGGAGCAGCTAGCGGCAGTACGTGGTAGACGGCGGTTTATTAATTGCAGACCAGGATGATCAGCTGCCAGATAAAGTTGGTGATATGAGATATTAGTGCTGGAGTTTTTATTATTATTTATGTTGCTTATTCGAATATTGCATTTGATACTATGATTATTTTGTATTTGGGTGACGTGATCCAGGATTATTGACTTGTCCAGATCTGATTTATTTGAGATTATAATATTTTGGTTTCAAGTAAATTTTTTTTGGTATATTTGATTCGATTATGCATACTTGGTTGATTCTTTTGCTTCTGACTCTGATTATTTCTGTGAGATGTTGTAAAGATTCTGAACAGCTTATGGATGATGAAAATCATTCGCTGGGCTTAGTCACGTATCCGTATTCCGTATTCTCTTTTTGGGAAGCGGGGCATGACAATTAGTTTCATAGGAATCATCAATGAGTCTACTACAACTTTTTAGTTAAGATTATCTAAAATCATTCTCAATTACTTCGTCTAAATTCATTTGCAAAATGGTTGGCTCAAAATTCGAAAACTGCAGCTCTTGTTACTTGTAAAAATCAAAGAAAATTCTATACTTCATGAAACTTTGTATTCTTTAGATAAAATTAATGGTATAAAAGTATACTATAAATTTTTAGTTATAAGTTTTCCCAAAATATTGTCTATGACCCTGAATTCTTCGAAATTTACTGTAGGGTCGAAATGTTAAAGTACTGTCACTGTTCAAACTTGTAAAATTCATTATAAATTCAGTTATTTATAAAAAGTTGATTTCTTAGACTATACATAAAGGTTAATGTGTCTACTTCAAGTTCTTAGTTTTAACTTTTCTCAAAATACTGCATCTAAGATGCCAAAATGATCAAAATCCGAAATATGTTCAAATTTCCAGCAACTACCCAACTGCCAACCTGTCCTATGTTTGGACTTTATCAAAAGAGTAAACGCCATACAAATATTATGAAATTTTAAGGAGATGTTCTTGACATATACGAGATGCTCCTATAAACATTTTGGCTCTAGATTCCATCTACTTTAATAGTTATGATTTTTTGAAGTGCAACTAGAACTCAAAACAGAATCATATGAAAATACCCTCAAATCAATCATATCATAATTTCACACATTCAATCAACAATAAATAATATAAATATGAATACTCAGTCTATATAAGTTACCATGCATTTAAAATTCACACATATCAAGCGTTCTACAAATAAAAACTATATTAGAAAGTTGAAGAAACACCCACCTCTAATGTAGAATTCCTAGTAGTAGAACTCCTTAAAGAAAATGCTTCAAAGCTCCAAGCAAAGAATCTCGGCCAAGCTCCTCCTAAGCCTCAATCCGCAAGCCTTCTTCTCTCTCTCTCTTTTTTTTCGTTTTTGTAATAAGTTGTGTTGTTCATGACAAAAGAAGGGACTATTTATAAAAAAAATTGTGTTGTCAAAATAGCTCACAACCTCCCAAAATAACTCTCCACTTTCCACTAACTCACACCACTCTCCCTCATTCTCAACCATGGTAAGAAACACTTGCACGTGTAGTCAATGTGTGTATGCACTCTTCACACAAATTTTATTATTAATTTTTATTAGGTTAAATGTATGTGTTACACATGACAAGTGTACCATTTTAGCTAGATTTTTTTAATGTACATTTAAGTGTAAAAATAATCATGGTCTTTAAATTTGTAATTAGTTTTAGTGGGCTACAAAAATGAATTTAGGCATAGTGAATTTTAAATAAAATATCACACAATTGTGACTCGAAAATGAAAGAAAAAGTTCGTGACTCAAGAAAATTTTAGGAACCTTGTTCCTCGATATTTATATGTCCTATTTTATTGTTCCTTACTTGTTACACGTACATTTCCCCCCACTCTAGACCATGAGCTTACAGGTACACCAGGTGAACTGCCCAAAGAATTTGCTGAGCAAATCTTCTTGGGATTGGAGCTAAATTATTGGCCTACAATAATTATCTCGTCCATGTTATTTTAAATTCTAGCATTGTTATTATTATTGTACTTTTTATTTTGGCTGTGATGACCCGAAGGTTATTTCTTTCCAGGCATTGGTTATGTTGAGGCATTTCATGGATTATTTATGTTATGTGAATTCATTATAGCATGTGTGGTTGTAATTGTATTGCATATTATTGAGTTAAATATTACAACTTGTGAATGATGCAAATGATTCGCTGGGCCTTTGTTACGTGCTCGTATTCCCATATTTTAGGCAGCGGGGCGTGATAGGTTTTTAGTGGTATCAGAGCTAGGTTAGTCTCTAGCCATGTTTGACCCTAATCAAGTTGGGTTAGCCTGGTTTAACTCAACAATATGTACACCACGTTATCACATGAACATGTAGTAACCACCTTATAATTTGGATACTCACTGATTTGATCGTGCTGCAGACTGTGGCTAGCGGAGGCTCTTCCACTTCTCGACTCAGGGATGGACAGCCAGACACTGCTATTCTTCAGACGATGCAGCAAATGATGGCCCTATAATAGGAGCATAATGAGTTGCTGAGGGCTACCTTGGAGTCAGCTAACCGAGCTGCTCTTGGACCCGCACCAGGGCTACTACCACCCAGGCCCAGGACAGTGACAAACTTCATGAGACTGCACCCGGATAAGTTCCTGGGCACTGAGTCGACGTTGGAAGCCGAGCAGTGGCTGATTCGGACAGAGCAGCTGTTACTAGCAGCACGGATCTTTGATGTGGATCGAGTTATGTGTTAAGCATCTAGCTTATCGATCTCGCTCATATCTGGTGGCGGGCAGAGACCGAGAGGGTGGAGCGACCCATCACTTAGGCCACTTTTAATGAGAGCTTCATGATGAAGTTCTTCCCCAACGTCACCAAGTATGAGATGGAACGTCAGATCATCTCGTTAACTCAGGTTGGTCGGATGATGTTACTTAATGTTGCTTATTGATACCTATTTCATATGTACCGATATTAATTTTAACATTATCCTGAACCAGGGGAGTTGGTCCGTGGATGAGTACGCTGCTGAATTCACCCAGCTCAGCCGTTTTACAATTGCCTTGGTGGATAATGAGGAAGGCAGGGCCCGCAGATTCTTGATGGGTCTAAGTTTCGAGATTTAGGACCGGCTAGCTGCCTACCGACACCGCACCTATGCCGATGTTCTCGATGCAGCCAGAGTCTAGGAACAGACCCATAGGAGGAGTGTCCCTCAACGGGCCGTTTAGTACCCTACTGCTGCCCGGCCTACTGGAGGACCTATTCGGAGGCCAGTTCCGACCCCTCCAATGAGGGCTTTGCCGTATTTGCCTGCTGCTCCAAGGGAGGTTCAGACTTGCAACTTCTGCCACAAGGCTGGGCATCTGCAGAAGGATTGCAGACTAGAAAATTGTGTGGGCCTTGCATGCGGAGGAAATGATCATGTGGCCCGAGATTGCCTTAGGAATAAGCTCCTTGCATCGACTGGATGTCCAGCTCAGCAGGCAGTGCTAGCTCGAGGCAAGGGCAGACCGCCTTTTCAACCACAGAGGCTAGCTTTTGATCATAGGAGGATGGCTCTGAGGGGAGGTTAAATTGGAGGCCATGGTCAGACCTATAACATGACTACAGCAGAAGCTGAGATGGCTGTTGGTGTGGTTACAGGTATATCACAATAGTTGTATTATTTGCATTCAATTCCTGCACCATTTATTTTTTTCTTGTACAATTATTCGTGCTTATGTCTTGCATACACCTTCATTCTTAGGCGTCATCTTAGTCCAATCGCTTCCTGACCATATTATGTTTGACTCCGGTGCTACGCACTCCTTTGTTTCTTCCTGCTTCGTGGATCGACACCATTTGACAAGCGATGTCCTGCCAACAGCTTAGAATATCATAACTGGCGGAGGCATCATTATCTGTTCCAAGGTGTGCAAGAGAGCCCTTTGCTGATTAGGGGTGTGGAATTCAAGGCCAATCTTATTGTGATCCCCAACTCTGACTTTGATGTTATCCTTAGGATGGATTGGCTAGGAATTACCCATGCCATGATTGATTGCCAAGAAAAAAAGGTGATATTTAGGCTCCCAGGTCACTAGGAGTTCGAGTTTCTTGTGGGTGAGACACCGTCGTATCAGAAAGCTTGTATGCTAGAGTCAATGCGCACTAATGGTGATGTTGCACCCGTGGTTGTGCAGAATTTTCTGGATGTTTTTCTAGAAGAATTGCTCCGATTGCTGCCAGACTAAGATGTTGAATTCAGTATCGAAGTTCAGCTAGGAACGACACCAATCTCCAGGAATCCATCCCGGATGACAATCGTTGATTTGGCAGAACTGAAGGTGCAA
Source organism: Hemerocallis citrina (assembly GCA_017893485.1). Classification (NCBI taxonomy): domain Eukaryota; kingdom Viridiplantae; phylum Streptophyta; class Magnoliopsida; order Asparagales; family Asphodelaceae; genus Hemerocallis; species Hemerocallis citrina. Next base: position 329,616,552 of record CM030358.1, read on the forward strand.
GTCCAGGAGTTGTTGGAAAGGGGTTTCATCAGGCCAAGTGTTTTGTCTTGGGGAGCCCCAGTATTGTTCGTCAATAAGAAGGATGGTAGTTACAGGCTCTACATTGACTATCGGGAGCTAAATAATGTCACTATGAAGAACTGGTATCCACTGCTGAGGATCGATAATCTGTTCGATCAGTTAGGAGGGGCTTCAGTTTTCTCGAAGGTAGATCATCGCTCTGCAATCATAAGGTGAAAGTAAAAACTAAGGATATTCAGAAGACGGCATTCCGCACGAGATATGGACATTACGAGTTCTTAGTAATGCCCTTTGGAGTCACTAATGCACCAACGGTATTCATGAGTCTGATGAACAAGGTGTTCTCGCTGTTCTTAGACAAGTTTGTGGTGGTCTTCATCGAAGATATCCTGGTGTACACTTGGAACAAAGAAGACCACGCAGAGCATTTGAGGGTTGTCTTGCAGACTTTGAGGGAGAATCAACTCTATGGGAAGCTCAGTAAGTGTGAATTTTGGCTTGACCGTGTTGCTTTTCTGGGTCATATTATCTCAGGCGATGGAGTTTCAGTTGATTGGTCGAAGGTTACTACATTCAAGGATTGGCCAGTACCAAAGTCAGCATCAGAAGTGTGAGGTTTCCTCAGATTGGCAGGGTATTACCGGAAGTTCGTCCAGGATCTCCAAAAAATTGCTGGGCCCCTAACCAATTCGACGAGGAAATAACAGAAGTTTGTTTGGGATGGAACTTGTGATGAAGCCGTTAAGGAGCTGAAGAATCAGGTTGACATCAGCATTTGTGCTAACTATACCAGACAGCTCAGGAGGTTTTGTGATCACTGCGATGCTCCTGGCCGAGGTTTAGGAGCAGTGCTGATGCAGTGGGGCAAAGTTGTCGCTTATGCATCCAGACAGTTAATGTCTCATAAGAAGAACTACTCTAAGCATGATCTTGAACTTGCAGCAATAATCTTCGCCTTGAAGTTATGGAGGCATTATTTGCTTGGGGATAGAATTGAGATCTTCACAGATCAAAAGAGTCTCAAATATCTATTCACTCAGAGGGAGTTGAACATGAGGCAGAGAAGATGGTTAGAACTGATGGCAGATTATGACATCCACTTGTAGTACCACCCAGGTAAAGTGAATTTGGTACCCAACACCTTGAGCAGGAGGTCAACTGCTATGTTCCTCACCAAACAGAAGGAAATATTGGAGGATATGAGATGACTGGAATTGGATGTGATTCTTCCTGGTTCAGCACAGCGGTGTATGATGCTACAGTTGCAGTCTTCAATGGTAGAGTAGATTATGGAAGCCCAAGCAGGTGATCCCCAGTTGCAGGAATTCCGAAGCGAAGTAGAAGCAGACCTGAGGACTGACTTGGTCATCCGCAAAGACGGATCGCTTCGTTTTGGCCCCAGATTATGTGTACCGAAGGGGGGAAGTTAGGCAGAAGCTACTTGAAGAATCTCTTTGCTCACCCTACTCTATTTATCCTGGGGGCACAAAGATGTACAGGGATCTGAAGCAGAACATTTGGAGACACGGTATGAATAGATCAGTGACAAGATTTGTGTCTTAGTGTTTGATCTTTCAGCAAGTGAAGGCAGAACATCAGAGAACCTGTTGGCCTCCTTTAGCCTCTTCCAATCCCGGAGTAGAAATGGAGAACATTTCCATTGATTTCGTGACGGAATTACCAAGGAGTTCCAAGGGCCATAATGCAATTTGGGTAATAGTAGACCGGTTGACGAAGAGTGCTCATTTCATTCTGTTTAGAGTGGGTTAGTCTACGGAGAGCCTGGCTGAGAAGTAGATGGAGGAAGTTGTGAGATTGCAAGGAGTTCCTGTCAGCATTGTACCGGACAGAGATACGAGGTTCAGGTCTTATTTTTGGGCGTCATCAGCGAAGTATGGGAAGTAAGTTGAGCTACAGCATTGCATTTCACCCACAAACAGACGGGCAATTTGAAAGGACGATTCAGACACTGCAGGACATGTTGAGTTCTTGTGTTCTTCAGTTTGGAGGTTCGTAGGAGGATCATATGCACTTCGATGAGTTCTCGTACAATAACAGCTACCAAGTAAGTCTCAAGGAAGCCTCGTACGAGGCCCTTTATGATCACAAATGTTGATCGCCAATCTATTGGGACGACACCGGCGAGAGGAAACTTTTGGAGCCTGAGTTGATCACAAGGACAGTTGACGCAGTGGCTCAGATCATGATGCACTTGCAAGCAGCTTAGGGTAGGTAGAAGAAGTGGGACCGATTGTCACTAAAGGCCTTTAGAGTTATTGGCAGGCGACCATGTATTCCTCAAAGTGTTACCATGAAGAGGTGTTATTCGCTTTAGTGGTGGGGGTATGCTAAGTCCCTGATTCATCGGTCCATTCGATATTGTGGTACGAGTAGGCAAGTTAGCTTACAGGCTCGCATTGCCACCGGCCTTGTCTAGAGTCCATGATGTGTTCCATGTCTCCCTGCTCAAGAAGTACACCAGGGACGACATTCATGTGATTGACTACTTAGAGTTGTTCGTGAGGCCAGACTTAACATGCAAGACTTGACCAATCTTTTTCATTGATAGGCATGAAAAACTCCTGAAGAATAAGGTCATCAAGCTTGTTCGAGTCTCATGGAATCCTCACTCGCCCGGTGAGTCGATTTGGGAACTTGAGTAAGAAATCCGGAGGAAGTTCCTCATCTCTTCGAGTAGGTTTATCTCAGGGTTTCCCTGTGACCCGCTGGAATGTATTTCGAGGACAAAATTCTTATTGTAAGGTGGGTAGGATTGTAACCCCTGTTTCTGATTTTTCAGATATCTTTTTTTTTTTTGTAATTCTTTCTTTCTCGATTCCTGTAATATGAGTTATCTGATAATGAATTTTTTGTGTTCTTCAACCCTATAGTATTCTTTCAGTCGATCAGTTTTATTTTTCCTTTTAGTTGAGCCCTACAAATTCTCGTACATCTTATTTAATTTTAGTTTGTGGACTATTCTAATGAAGCCACTATAATCTTGATTATTTCTTTTTGAATTCCAAACCTAATCCTTTAGCCCAGTTCAGCCCATAATCTTTACTATTAAAAGTTCAATGATTATTTATTTTATTTAATGTTCAGCCCAACTATTGAAGCCCAGCCCAATTCCATGCTAACAAACTCCCTATTTGTCTCCCTACATTCTCATGACCAAGTCAAACCCCCTGATCTCCACTAACAACACAATCTCTCTTATTTCCACTTAACCACTCATCTTCATTAACCCCCTAACTAATCACTTAATTAACCTACTCCTAATCACCATCAGTCGCCTAACCCCTCCCCTACTTCCTTTCTCCTTCCCGAAACCCAAGCACCCTCACCACTCTCCCTGCCACCTCCTCTCAACCTCCATCTTCGACCTACACCCACATCCTGCATCCCCTGACCACCTGCAACCCATCCCCAGCCTCGATAGCACCCCCGTCGCCCTTTCATCACCTCCTCACCTTGCCACCTACATCACAGCACCTCGTCACTTGCAGAATTCCTCCCTTCTTAGTGCCATCGCCTCCATTGCCTGCCCTCGCAGCTGCATCTCCAAGCTCTCTCTCGCGACCTCGACAGTTAACCCCGCAGCATAACCCCATTCGTTTCCTCCTTCGATGCCGCCACACACCATTGCAGCACCCCACTCCTCCGTCCTCTTTCAAGCCAGTCCCAATGCCTTCGACTGCATCTGCTCTCCATCTCACCCCGCGCCACATTACTCTTGCAACTCGACGACCACCGTTGCTGCCACCACCGCAATCCTTCGACTGTTATCAACTCCACCTTGCCTCCTCCCCTGTCGACCAGTTGTAGCCACCATCACTCTGAGCGCCATCACTCGCCACTACCTTGCTGATTGATTGCCAACTCCGAGCTCCTTATCCCATCGCACTACCACCACCAGCTACTCCCCGACGTTCCTCCTTACCTCGCTCTTCACCACAGCCTCACCTCGCTCTTCACCATTGCCGCTCCTCGATGCCCCTGTCACTGCTGCATCCGCGACTGCCATCCTGCAGTCGTTGCACTCGGAAGATGCCGCCGTCGTTGCTTTTGCTTTGTTGTCGCTGTCTCTTGCTATTGTGGTTTCTATCTTGCTTATCGCCGAAGTCGATAATTTGAAACCGAAACTCTTCAACCCTTGCTCGTTGTTGCTGTCTCCGTTGCCGTCGAGACTCTCATATTCCCGTTATTCTTTCATATTCGGAACCATCGTCTAAAAGGTAAGTTTCCCTTCAACTAATTTATTATTCGTGTTCAAGAATCGTTTGATCTCCGCAAGTAGTTCCTATTTCATTATCGTATTTTATTTGTTTGATACCTTTCAAAGAAACTATTACATATTCATCAGTGAAACCAAGTAGTTGTTTTCTTTTCGTGCTATATCCTGGAATCTAATCCAAGCCGTGTTATTGTTGTCATATGCATACTCCACACCTTACAATGTAGAGATATAAGTTAGTCCAGTATATTTTGATTGTATGCATTGGATTGAAATGACTATTGTTGATAAATTCTAGATCGTGGGAATGACAAGTTTCTGTCTTGATAACCATATAATTGCACCCGAAACACTGGACGTTATTTCTTGTAAACTCTCATGATAGAATATGCGTTTTGTATATCTCGATCATTGATAAATAAAATTTATCATGTCGCTGTTTTGATGTCTAGCTTGTGTTGTAGTGAGTTTTTGACCCTTTCACTGTTAAAATTAGATTAAATTTTATAAATAAAAGTCATAGCCCTATGAATCTATTTTCCATAACCTTTTACGGATCTAAATTCCGATTTATAAACTGCAAGTTATCACATTTTTAGTTATGCTAGGTTTTAATTTTTAGATTGACGTTTACTAGTATATCCACATGCATTGTTAATTAAAATAACATGTTAACAATAGAATTATAACTTGAAATTAACTAGGTTGTTACTAGACATGATTAGGAGTCACTTTGATATTCTTATAAGATTAATTGATGACTTTCTAGACTCATTACGCATACCAGAATATGATCCTAGATCGCTGTCAGATCACTAGTTCAGTAAAGAACCAAACGTTTGACCTTGTTAAAGATAATATCAATTATAACTTATTAAATAAGAGTTGTAGCACTGTGTGTCTGAAATTTAGAATATCTGATGGTTTTCCAATCTGACTTATGGATTGCGAGATATTCAGATTCTCGTGGAGTAACGTCTAAATTCAAGAATACATTCTGAAGATACATTAGCATAGTTGATTAATTGAAACAGTAGATTAAATTAAGAATTTAGACCTGAGACTAATCGTGTTGTTACTGAACACTGTTAGGAACTAAATTATGATTTTTATAAGAATGTTTCGTGATTTTACAACCAACTTTTATATATAAAAGTTTGACCCCTGACATGCTGCATGAATATGAAACCAGTAAAGAATGAGATTATACACATATCTATTGTATTTATAGTGTATTATGTGAATATGCATTGGAACCGGTAGAGAGTCTATATTCTAGAATCTTTGACGAAACCTGATTTTCTTCTCCGTAGCAGCAGAAAAATTTGATTTTTGTACATCATCGTCTCACTGTCCAGAATTTGCATTCTTCATTTTTAATTGTAAATCTGTTTAAACCTTATATTGCACTACATATCATTCATTGTACAGTCATTGATACATCATTGACATCGTTTCTTGATACTCGTTCCATCGATTGCACATTCATGATTAAGGTTAATAAATTAAGAACTAGCCGGAGTAATAAGGGTCGACTTGGAAGTGAGCAATAGGAGACTGTACTCGGATGAGGGGCCCATGTTTCCATATATTGTTATTGTTATTGTCTATCTATTGTGGACAAATTTTCATTATTGGGCGTTGATTGTGGATTCTCATTATTGATTATCATGCCGAGTACATGATCTGTAGAGTTCAGCACTATAGTCTAAACGTTCACTTGCTTGTATGTATCAAACGTGTAGTATGAGACAAAGATTTACGTGCATTAGATAAGGTAATAAAATATGATTGACCTAGGAGTGACACTTGCATTAATCTTGGTTATTTTTATCGACTTGATTCTTGTTTTATTGTTATTGTTAATCGTTGAATTGTTGATTATAGACCTTGCTTTGTTATCGACATTTTCATTGACAATTGATAAAGTTCTAGTCCTTGTTTCTCGATATTTATAGGTCATGTTTTATTGTTTCTTGCTTGTTACTACCTGCTGTTCGTAACTTGCTCTAACAGACATTTCCCCCACTCTAGATCATGAGCTTGTAGGTACACATGGTGAATTGCCCGAAGGACTTGATGAGAAAATCTTCTAGGGATTGGAGCCAAATTATTGGCCTATAATAATTGTCTCGTCCATGTTATTTTAAATTGCAGCATTGTTGTTATTATCGTACTTTGTATTTTGGGCTTTGATGACTCGAAGTTTATTTCGTTCCAGACGTTGGTTATGTTGAGACATTTCCTGGATTATTTATGTTATGTGAATTCATTATAGCATGCATGCTTGTAATTGTATTGCATGTTGAGTTAGATATTACAGCTTATGAATGATGTAAATCATTCGCTGGGCCTTTGTTACGTGCTCGTATTCCCGTATTTTGGGAAGCAGTGCGTGACACCTATGATATCCACTAGAAATATGAAGAAAATGTTTACAAATCTTTCAAGATCTCACCTTCAAGGTGTAGGGTTTTCTTTCTCTCCCTTCATTTCTCTAATGGCTGATAGATTTCTCTATATTGACAGAACTCTCTTCACTTAACCCTAAAATTGTACCCAATACAATATTTGTACTTTTACATCAGAACAAATCTCACTTGTACATCCAACAGTGCCATGCGGTCGACTGCAACTATGTTTCGAACCAATATAGGGGGAAACAGTCGACTGCACAATGATTGCTCAATTCCTTTGAGTGCCCTAGAGGGCTTGATAGTCGACTGCGCGGTCAACTGTCTTGCTCTCAGGAGGAGGAGCTGCTTCATGGCGGTCGACTACAACTTTGATAGTCGACCGCATTTTTTCCTGTGCACCTCTTGTGCATGTTGCTGCTGCTATTTGCTTGCTACAACTTGTTGTGCTTCTTCTTGCACTTGCTTGCTCCAACTTCGATCTATAAATTTGTCAATTTTTAATCCATAATTATGTATTGGATCCACAAACCCCAACATATTTGTAGTGCATTGTGGAACTTTGACAGTAAACTGGGTAATCCTTTAACTAAAAAAAAATAAAAACTTATAAAAATAAACTCTCTTATCAAATGCTGGAGGATTTCCACCCGCGAATCAAGCTCTTCAATGTAAGTAGACAAAGTCAGCATTCAGCTGGCTGGCAGTCAACATATGCCACATGTTTACATGTGATCGAGCTTGCCCCTGCTAGGACCATTTAGCCGCAAGGCTCATACTCGTCTATAAAACGACCTCCGACGAAAACATTTTCTACATCCACCATCTATACAAAGGATCAAATGTCAAATAACATCCATAGGATTTTCATGTACCTGACTTCTCTGACTTAGAAGCCTAGCCTACAACTGAATTTATAGTGGTTCACTCAGCCATCTTTCTTTATTATCTCAGTAATTGTTGTCTGTACCTAAGAACTACAGAGACAATTTCAATGTTCTTGTTTTTTAATATTTCTTAGATTTCGCAAGCAGTGATGCTCTCGAATGTAAACAGCTAGCACAGTGTTGCTAAAGTTATGAATACTCTTAATAATTTATATTTACTAGTAATTTACACGTGTGATGCATATTTCAATAAATATATATATTTTTAAAAGCAAAAATTCTGATGTAGTCTGGCACCGAATCTGAGACCTCATTTATATTAGTTATGCACGAATGATGCATGTAAGTTGATAGGTTCAAAAATGACAACTCCAACTCTCCCATTATAATATTAGAGATGAGATTGACCGATTCAACCTATGCACATTCATTACTCTCATTATGCATGGCCTGCACTAACAGTTTGTGATGTGTGTAAAAATCCAGCTTCATCTGAGCTGTCTGATCCCATCAAGATTCTGAAACCCACCAGAGAAGACCTGCATGCTCCCTGGGCCACTAATTAGCCATCTACTCTCATCTGGCACACAAAGATGGGTCAACCTGGCCCATTAGGGTTCTCTCTCTGTCTATAAATAACGGACCCACTCCACTATGACCAGATAATGGACATTTAGCCTCCAAAACCATAGATCTCATTTTTTATCTTCCAGTCACTGACTTGACCATCGGAGGATCCACCACCGGGAATACTCCTGGTGTTTCTGGGCTTTGTGTATGTGCCTGGCGGCCAACAGTCGAGATCAACCACCAGTAGATCCACTTCTCTAATCTCATACCAGATCCAGATCTATGGCTGAGATCTATCCTTCCCCATAAAAAAATGAACTCATCATCTGTTGCTCCCACACCCTAAGAACACAACATCAGGTTGGAAGAAGGAACTGTAAATTAGAATGCCAGAATCTCCATGACCCCATTTTTATCCTTTTAACAAGGTTACAACCACACACAGGGATGGCCCTGAGTTCACTGGAGCCCGAGGCGAACTTCCGAAATGAAGCTCATACATTATAAAAAAGCACATGTATAAAAAATGTGCACATTGTTCAAGGCAAAATATGATATTTTATTATTACAAAAAAAAACATATATATAAAGCAATACCCTAATCTATTTATGTGACAAACCATTGACTAATTTGACAATGAAATAATGAAACAATTGAACATGCTGAAAAGTAAAACCGCTTAAGATATAGCTACCAAATACCAACGACAGGCGACAAGAGCAACTCAGCAGCAAGAGCAAGTAGCAACTCAGTAAGAACAACTCAACAACAGTAAGAGAAAGTCAGCAAGAGCAACAACAAAAGCAACTACGCAACAACAACCCAACCCAACCCAACCCAACTCAGCAACAACAACAACCCAAGTCACCTCCAACAACCCAACTTAGCAACATCAACAACCCAACTCATCAACTAAGTAACAACAACCCAAGACAACAACATCAAGAGCAAATCAGCATTCAGCAAGATCAACAACACTGAAGTCACCTCCAAATCCAATCATTCTCTGATTTGGGATTTAGAAATTAGAATTAGCATTTAGGAATTTGGACTTAGCTTAGGAATTTAGGAGTTAGGAGATGAAGAAGGAAGCCGGAGATGGTAGACAGAGTCGGAGTCTCGGTCGGAGGTTTAGGAATTTAGATTAGAGTTTAGGAATTAGGGGATTTAGATTAGAGATTTTTCAGCAAAAGGAATTGTAAGAGTGAGATTTGGATAGAAAGAAACGGATTGGAGATGGATTGGATTTGGAGAATGGAGGGTAAGGTATTGAAGTGGAGGGTCGGGTCTCAGGTGTGAGTGCGGGTTGGGTGGGTGGTGCGGGTGCAGGTTGTGTTTGGAGATGGATTTGTTTCCCTAAATTCACGTAGTAGGTCCAAATTCAAACAACACTAGCCCAAGCCCAAGTTTTAAAAAAGAAAATTCTAAAGGCCCAAATAATTAATGTTGGGAGTCCCTAATAACAATTATACATAGTGTAATTTTATTTTACGTGCATAATACATAACTACATGTATAAGGGAATAAACTTTTGTGGAGCCCTTAAAATTGCGAAAAATTCAAGGGCCCGAGGTGGGCGCCTCCCCGGCCTCCACTAGGGGGCCGGCCCTGACCACACACAAACCCTCCATATACACACTTGATATGGCTAAAAGGGTTAAATCGGAACCGTTCAAATCGGGTACGAATCTTAAAGCTCAGGGGTAAAATGGTAATTTCACCTATAAACGAGTCTGAAATGGAAACTGGGTCTTTCTTCAAAACCCAATAATCCACAAATAGATCTGTCTTACTGGGTACGTGTTCCAACCCGTTAGAAACCCAGTCTGACTGGATAGGAGAGGATTCAGATTCATGATTATCCTCAAACAGCGGTTTTAACCACTTCTATCCATTTACATCCGGAAGTAAGGATTTGATCTTATCCCGAAACTGACTTCTAAGGCGGCTATAAATACCCCTCTCCCCACTGTTACCAGGTAATCAATCTTTTGCCAATTAAAGCTCTTTCTTAATCATTCAGATTACTGACAAGAGCGTCGGAGGGTGCATCGCCGAAATCAATCCCGGTGTCTCGCACTTTTTGTAGGTTAACAGCGAAAGGATCTCGGCCAGACTCCGGTGAAGTTGTTCAGGTTTGACTATTCACCTTCCCTCGAATCCACCAATCTATCTGTTTGCCCCCACACCAATTTCAGCGCAACAGATTGACGCCATCTGTGGGAAAACTCGAATAGCAATCCAACCTCTTCCACCGGTCAAGACTACCTCTAGCCATGCCACCAACGAAAGTAAGATCTACGGCCTCAAACCATAAACCCACACCCATTCCTCCCTAACCGCAACCGGAGGCTCCCCTCCAACCAGTCCAACCCGTCCAGCAATAAGGACAGCTCCCTCCTCAACCTGTTCAGCCGCTACAGCAAGGGCAGCCTCCTCTTCAAAATCCTCAACCCCAGCAGGCTCAACTCGGGCCCCAGAATGCTGGTGTAGGGACCTGTCGTCCTAATCCTCAGAAGCAACCTCTTCACCACGATCATATCTCGGTACATAACCCTTCCACCGACTCCAAGGCATCCCATAACCCTCGACCATTAGAAGATCTCCGCAACATCATAATCAACCGACAGAAGAAGGAAGACTTTCACTGCCATTTGGATGAGAGGTGGGCCCGAAAGGGAGTCTCCCGCTCAGAACGTCTAAAGGCGCGATCTCCTCGCCGCCGTGACTGCAGGATGACTCCTTCTCCTATGAGGCAGAGGGAGTCCCCCGAGTACCGTCGAAGGGGAAACCATTCTCCCACTGGTCAACAGGCCCAGAGGGACCAGAATGGACCCATCACCAGAGCAGAATTTCAAGACTTTCAAGCAGCAGTCTTGCGGGTCCCTCAATGCCCCGCTAAACAACAATAATAATATTTAGAGGGTCCCCACTCCTGAGCCGGTTCGAAGCCCTCGCCATCGATCCCAAAGTCCTCCTCAAGCTCCGAGCCACCGCCATCACAACCCCAGTCCTCACCAGTCTCCGAGCTACCATTGCCATAGCCCACGTTCCCCTTCGTATGAAGATGAGTCCAAAGGCTCACCAGGGTAGCGTCGAAGGGAGGACGCTGTCTACCGCCGTCTCCACGAGATGGAGAGGCGCCTCAGTCAACTCGATAGGGATGAGGAACTAAGAGGGAGGTCCCTTCGTCCAAGCAGGCCTCCATTCTCTCGTACCATCATGGAGGCCCCCGTTCCGGCAAATTTCAAGCTTCCACAGTTCGAGACATACACGGGGATATCAGACCCCATGGATTACATTGAGAGTTTCAAAACTCTCATGATGATCCATCAGGCCTCCAATGCCCTCCTATGCAAGACATTTCCGGCCACCCTAAAAGGCCCGGCTCCGGAAGACATTTCCGGCCACCCTAAAAGGCCCGGCTCCGGAATGGTACTCCTGCCTCGCCCCATCCTCCATCTTCTCTTTCGACCAGTTTGAGGCCATTTCCATTACCCATTTCGTGAGCAGCCGCAGCTCCGAAAAGACAAGTATTTCACTACTCTTCCTTAGTCAGAAGAAAGGTAAGAAACTGAGGGACTATGTCAAGTAGTTTACCGTGGAGGTCAAGTCCATCGCCTCCCTTGATCAGTCGGTCGCCTCGGCCGCCTTTCAATCCAATGTCCTCAATGCTGACCTCCGGTCGTCCCTAGCCAAGAAGCCCCGTGAGACTTCTCCGAGCTTCTTCTCAGAAGCGAGAAGTACATCTGGGCAGAGCAAGCTGTGCACCACCCTATATTCGAGGGGTCGTCTTTTGGAAGTAAGAGGAAGGCCGCTGAAGATGAGGGAGCTAAAAAGCTCCAAAAGGATAACGGGGGTCAGCATCTCTAGCGCCCTAAATCCCCATCCCGGGAACCTGAGACCCTACTTTAAGAGTCAAACTTCAAAGTAGCCACAATCACAGAAAGTACAGGAAAATTTAAAACCTTTATTCCATATAAATGTTACATTTACAAGTGTTACAATGTCCAAATAAAAATTACAAGGTTTATAATAATATAACAACACTTGCATATGTCCCTTGGATCTTGGACCAACTCGAGCTTTTTAGTACTTGTAAATTGGCTCCGGATACCTACAAGGTGGAGAATGTCAGTACTTCGACTGACGCAAAGCTAGTGATAACAGCGATCCTCTAAAATTCAATCACAACCAATAATTTATGCAAAATAGAAAGGTGATGTGCCAAAACAAGGGTTTAATAGATTCGAGTTCTAGTGCAGTGGTATGACATGACCCTATGATTAGATGGAGCAACTCACATGCCTGACTCTAATGCAAGCAAGACTTTGGAGCACGAATACATCCCATACTACATACACTCTCAAATTTGGCCGTCTTTCTCCACAGTTCAGGGATTCAAACCCTCGCCATGCATCCTACTCTTGTACTCAACCATTTCCCAATAGATTGTCCGTCGCCTAAGGAGGTTGCAGTTGGTCGGTCTAGTTCCGCCACTGCAGTGCCTAAGTGGTGGTTGTAGCTGCCACTTAGTACCTGCGTAGAAACCTCTTCAGAAAGCCGCATTGAATCCGGTCGCAAGACCGTATGATTCCCATGTCCACCCCTTACCCTGGCTATGGACTGACGCATGCGTGTTCACCCCTGATCGGGTTATGAACTTATATATACACCAAAGGGACGTAAGCGCCTCGGGAGGTCAAATCCTCCTAGCCTCCATACCTTAACAGGGACGAGAGCGCCTCAAGAGGTCAAATTCTCCTAGCCTGCGTACCTTAACAGGGACGTGAGCGCCTCGGGAAGTCAAATCCTCCTAGCCTCCGTACCTTAACAACAAAACCCACATGCAGAGGGACGTGAGCACCTCGGGAGGTCAAACCCTCCTAGCCTCCGTTCCTTACTCCGAAAAACTTCGGGAATCAATAGATCGAGATACGAGCCGAGGACTCATTCATGAGTGCCGAAAACGTATCCCTACGACTAGTGTAATACCCTAAAATTTCATTTTTATAAAAATATTATGTTTTACGTGTTGTGCACGTGCAAACTTCATGTGTTTATTTTATATAAAATCTCATTTTGTATGAACAATTATTTTCCTTCATTTTTCTAAAAAGTCTATTTCCAAAAGCGTAAAACACTAATTAATTGTTTTAGGCCACTTTAATTAATTATTAATTTGTTGTCTTGGCCCACAAGCCTAAGCCCACTATTTATGAAGCCCACCAATTTAATTAATCAATTAAATGGTCACACTTGTCATGTAGAGACAAAATGTGAACAATTTGATTAATTAAAATTGTACAAACTTCTACATAGAGGACTAGGTGGCACGTGCGAAGCACGTAGGGTGCAATGCACACTAGATTGGGGCCAGTTTGTGCTTGGAGAGATGGAGAGTGTGGGTATGTGTTCATGGGTAGTTATTTTGTGTGTGGGTGGTTGCTACAACTTCTACTCCTATCTTAGCCCTCCATTGTACAACTATCCAATCAATCCTAGCCCTCCAATTTATTGCAAAACTAGTATAAATGCCCCCTTTCCTACTTGTATTCTACACTTAAGCAAATATTAAAGGAGATTTGTATACATATTAGTGTGAGTTGAGTGTGAGTGTTCCCCCATTGGAGGCCGGCCATCCCTACAAGAAGAAGCTCTCAGTTTTTGGCAAGGAGCAAGGAGAAGGAGTTTGTTGCACTGCAATCTAGGAGGAGAAGGCACTCGCTCGCAATCTAGGAGGCTCTAGGAGATTTTTCTTAATTGGTTTTCTTTAAAAGGTGGGTGTTTCTCATGACTTCTAAAGTAGAAATCGTGCTAGGGAAGGAAATTGAATTGTTATTAGGAAATACTAGTTGAAATGAAATGCATGCTTGCCTAAATAGAAGGGAATTGAGAAATTAGCAAATATGTGTTGATTGATTACTATATTTATAAATTATGAGTAAAGTGAATGTTCTCGTTATTTCTAATGTTAGTATGCAAAATATGTCCTAAATGTGAACTATGTGGTTTAACTAGTAAAAGACTAACATCATGTTTATGGATTAAAGTGCTAAAGTAGAATGGTATGTTAAAGATGAATTGATAGAATAAATTATAAGAAATGATTGGTAATAGATATCATGAAATTTCCCATTGCTATTTATGCCACTAGAAAAAATGTAAAAGAATGTATTTTTGCAAACAAATGATCGAATGCATCATGTGTAATTAATAAAACAGAAGTTCTTATAAAGCAAATTTTTAAGTAGATTGTGATCTGGAAAGTTATGTTTCAAAAAGAGAAGAAAATATATTTTTAGACTTGAAAAACATCGCAGAGCAGCCGACTGATCACATTTAACAGTTGACTGGCCTGATCGTTTATTTTTTTAATTTAAAAATCATAGCGGAACAGCCGACTGTCCATATAAGACAGTCGACTCCTCTGAGTATTTTATTCTCGAGCTTTAGAAACTTGCAGGACAGCCGACTGGTCATGGTAACAGTCGACTGCCCTGGACATTTTTATTTTTGAGTTTAAAAACATCGTAGAACGGCCGACTAGTGATCTGTGACAGTCGACTTCCCCAAAGTTTTAATGTAAATCTGTATTCTCTTTGTGAGATAATTTCTATGACCTATGTCTTAGTATAAATGAGATTTGAGACGGTTTTTACAAAGAGGAACTCATTTTGATTATTAACTTTTTATATAAAGGAAATTGAAGGGATTATGTAAGAAATTTAAGATGAGATTTTGGTAGTGAGAAATTTGAAAGGTATGAATTGTGAAACCTATTGAAAATGTGAACTATGAAATTAGAATGGATTGAAATAGAATTATGTGAGTTTATAAACTAGTGAATGTGACATGTTTGAAGAATTTCAGTTTTTCAAGTATCTATGCATTGAATTATTGATTGTGATGAATTATTAAAGATGTGAATACATGAATACTATGCTTTTGAAACATGAATGGTGATAAATCATGAAAAGGTCTTATGAGCATGACATTGTAATTATGAGTTGAAATTGAGAATTAGGGTATAGCCAAGCCTTATACCGGCAGAGAAATGAATTGAAATGGAATTTGAAATGAAAAGACCAAGACTTGGGTCATGTTGAATAAATGGATAAGACCGGTATAGTGGGAGTGCTACATTCTAAGAGATTGATTTTATTCATGATTCAATTAAATTAAGAATTAGATATATAGTGAAGATGTGATGAAAGTAAGAGAAAAACATTGAGTATGAGGGCCATTGGATTGGCGACGTGAGACTATTCACAGGATGTCCCATGATGAGTCATGATAGGGCGAGGATACTGCTCCAGAGTACCATCCCGGTGGCGACGCTCGTGGGGTGTTTGACGACTGCAGGTGGTGTCATGTCTATGGTAGGAGCTGAATTACCACAGGATGCCTGCATGATGAGTCATATGTCAGTGCGTTGAGATTCCCTCCAGGATGCCTAGACATGAGTTCGTAGGTCAGAAAACATCTAGGATACTTACCGTAGTTACAGTAGTAGATTAAGTCATGGCGAGGGATTGAACCCTATAAGATGAAGAACGATTAAGGGCCTGCCCTCGGACCTATGTAGTATGGGATGCATAGAATCCAAACAAGTGTGCATTAGTGTCATATAATATAAATAATTGCATTAAGGTCTAAGTGCACATTCACAACACGACAACAATAGGATAGTCCCTTTAACTTTGTTTGTGACAAGTTTGTGTTTGTTAAGAAATGATAATCGTTATACTGTTTCCGGCATAGAGAGGATGACCGCGTATAATATTTCGTCAGTTAAATGAACTGACGCGCCCACAGTTTTATATGCAGGGTAAAGATGCTTGACTATTGAAGTATACATGCTGCGTAGGATTGAGTTAAATATTGTTTCATGTAATTTATTGTAATATTGCTTCCGCTGTGATAATGTACAAGTGTAAATGTAACTCTGATGAAAGAAAAGTTTTTATTTCCTTGCAAAATTGTACGAAAGAAGTGTAAAGATCCCGTGAAATCTCGAATTCAGTTGTATTTTGGAATTCGGGGTGTTACAACTGGAAGGTACAACACCGACTATGGTCTGCTAGGACTAATACAATTTTCCAAACCCCTTAATATGTCATTCTAATTCCAGCCTTACTCTATCACTTTGGGTAAAAGATAAAATTGCTTCTACACTTGCCTATCACCCTCTGGCCCTGGCGATACCGGTCCGGTTCGTCACTTCCCCGACTTGGAATTTTTCAACATTACGGCCTACATTTGCCGCTACCCCCGCTGTAAATGTATGTTCACTGTTGACCCGGGCTATGAACTTATCTCAAATGGCACGGCTCGGAAGTCCTACGCTTCGGCGGAAGTTTATAATGTAGGTTTGACAGGTGCAGGTTATCCCTTACCCTAGTGACTAACTCGAGTCACACACCCATTATGGGAGTCCACAACACCAACAATAGATATCAACCATCCCTAGACAATAGTCATCAACTCTGATAGTACACAAGGGAAATGTCCTCACAATACCTAGTCAACACTCCAGACCAGCGACCTACGGGGTTTCTGCCCGAATCTTAAAAAGGTCATAACTTCCTCGATACAACTCCGATTGGAGTGTACAAGTCCAATCCAGAAAGGTAAGATCCTAGGCTACAACTTTCTAGTTGATCATAAACTCAAATTCCATCACCTAGGTCCTCAAAATAGCCTCTCAAGCCTCAGCCTGTGTACTTCCTGTACACAGGCAGCACCTTACCGGTAGCACAAAACACTACTCGTTCATCAGAACATCACAAACCGAAGTTCTATAGGAGAGTGGGGGTGTCCTCAACAACTCTCTAGTTGGTCATGAGTC
Source organism: Hemerocallis citrina (assembly GCA_017893485.1). Classification (NCBI taxonomy): domain Eukaryota; kingdom Viridiplantae; phylum Streptophyta; class Magnoliopsida; order Asparagales; family Asphodelaceae; genus Hemerocallis; species Hemerocallis citrina. The sequence continues at coordinate 329,633,533 of CM030358.1, forward strand.
CAAAATTCACCAATAGGTCACCCTAACTCACACATCTCTCATCAATGCACCAAGTCACACACTAGGTCTTTCTAAATCAGAACACTCAGATCCATTCTAGGTCTCTGTCCAGTATTACAAAAATCACAGTAAATCAACCCTTAACTGGAAATGCCTCAAATTGGTCTTGTTGGAAAGGTCTAGATGTATAATACAAATCTCTAATGAATCAGGTTATCAAATTGTGCTCTTATTGAGCCTCAAATGTCCAATCTCTACAGGGTATCCAAATTGACTAGCACCAGCATGGTGCATGCTAATAAAATCATATTAAATTCCATACTCATCCAAATAACACAAAATTTACAGTGAGGAAACTAGAGATCACAGTGAACAATATGCAAAAGAATTCATGTCAAAACTCCAAGCATACAATGAGTTCTCTCTATTTCAATTAAGCACAGAAAGTCATCATGTTCTTCAGTTTAGCTTCAGCTCCTGATTAAAGGTCAATTTTATCGAGCCTATAAACTCATCCAAACATTTTCGTGATTTTTTTACAGATTCTAGATGCATGTAGGAATAGAGGGTAAAAATTTCAGATCAAGAAAATTCTCTAATAAATGAGGAAAATTCCAACAATATCAGTCATCCTGTTAACCAATTGCTGATTTCGCCTTACGACACAGTTCTACCATTGGATTTTATTAAAATATCAAACCTCCACAAACAAATTCGAAATAAATCATGAAATATCTAAACATATATAGAAACAATCCCCAAAAATTTCATGTCCTAATTATTTGTGGTTTGCTCTCGGAAAAATCTACAAAATAGCATTCTGAACAAGTTTCTAGTTTCAGTTTATGATTTCATCTTTCAACTTCTTAGAAAATCATCCTAGCACTTCCTATCATACATGCATGCAGGAAAGTCAATTAAGAGACATAAAGGAAGGTTTAGAGTAACTCCCCACCCTTGGTTGCTGTAGAGAAATTGATCTCCTTGAGCTCCTTTCCTTTGAGAATCCTTCCTTGAGTCTTCTTCTTCACTCTCTCTTCTTTCTTTCTTTTTTTTCTTGGAACAGTTCTGAAATTCTAGAGCAAAAGAGGTGGGAAAGAGTGGAGAAATGAAGGAGAAGAGGGGGGAGATATGGGCCGGTTTTGCTAGGGGGTAGGCTAGGGTAGTAGGGTGGTTTTGAACAAAACCATGGCTTTTAGCCACTAGTTTTGTGGTTGATGTGTTGGCTGCCCAATTTAAGTTTAAATGGATTCTTTTGAATGCGAGACTAGAGGTTTATCGAGCGTACGCAATATATATCCACTGCATTATCATACAATGTTATATTTGCATAGGCGTCGTACCGAAAACTAGTGTTTATACTAATATTGGTCCTCCTCGTTCTCGTGCATCTTTTAGAATGCAATCCTCCCATGAACCGTCCCGCAACCCTAACCACACACCACGATAGCAAAAATCAACCCATAATACTGCAATCATGTACACGCATACAGACAATATACATACATACGTATATATTTAGGTATCGTACAATACGGGGTGTTACATCACTCCCTCCTTAGAGTCGTTCTATCCCCAGAACGTTCTTAGTGGGAGAAAAGTACAACAAAAGAAGATAAACCAAAAACACTTAAAATAAATCCGGATATAAAGCCTTCATGCGATCCTCTGGCTCCCACATGGCTTCTTCAACGAACTGGTTCTTCCAGAGAATCTTGACCATCGGGATGACCTTGTTTCTCAGTACCTTGTCCTGATGATCAAGTATCCTGACTGGTTGTTCTTTACAGGAAAGATTTATCTGAAAATTCTTCGGAACCTCTGGCAACCGATGGCTTGAATCCGGAACATACTTCCGTAGCAAAGAGATGTGGAATACGTCATGCACTTGAGATAGCTCAGCCGGTAGCTCCAACATATAAGCCATCCTGCCAATCCTCTTAAGAATCTTGTATGGTCCAATATTTCTCGGAGCTAACTTCCCACCTTTTCCGATTCTGATAACTCCTTTTGTCGGCGATACCTTGAGAAATACGGAGTCACCTTCCTCAATTCTAACTCTCTTCGGCGGTTGTCCGCATAGCTCTTATGCCTGCTTTGAGCTCCTTGAAGCCTCTTCTGAATAAGCTCGATCTGCTCCGACGTTTGCTGTACGATTTTTGGCCCATACATCTGTCGTTCTCCTACCTCGAACCAACAAATTGGTGTTCTGCATCTTCGTCCATACAAAGCTTCATATGGGGCCATGCCAATACTTGCCTGATAGCTGTTATTATAAGCAAACTCTACCAAGGCTAAGTATTTCTCCCAACTTCCTCCAAAGTCCAAAATGCATGCCCGCAACATGTCTTCAAGAATGATGTTGACTCTCTCTGTCTGTCCATCAGTCTGTGGGTGAAATGCTGTGCTGAAGTCTGTTCTTGTTCCTAATATTGACTGTAGACTTTGCCAGAATCGAGATGTAAATCTTGCATCTCGATCAGATACTATCGACACTGGCACTCCATGTAGTTTCACTACGTTCTCGATGTAGACCTCGGCCAACTTCTCGATTGTCCAGGTCGTCTTTACTGAAAGAAAATGTGCTGACTTGGTCAATCGATCCACAATCACCCATATTGAGTCATTTCCTTTAGGGCTTCTAGGTAGTCCAGTGATAAAATCCATACTGATGTTCTCCTATTTCCATTCTGGAATGGGTAAAGGCTGTAACAATCATCCTGGTTTCTGATTCTCGGCCTTAACTTGATGGCATGTCAAACATTTGGCGATGAACTCTGCTATATCTCACTTCATTGCCGACCACCAATAGTGCTACTTTATATCATGATACATCTTGGTGCTTCCTGGGTGAATCGCAAGTAACGTGGAGTGAGCTTCCTTCATGATGTCTTTCCTCAACTCCTCGTCCTTTGGTACACATAGTCTGTCACCAAACCATAGTGAACCTTCTCTTATACTGAATTCGGCCAATTTTCCTTCATGCACTTGCTTCTTCATGTCTTCCATCTCTGGATCTTTGGTCTGAGCCTCTTTCACTTTCTCATTCAAGCTTTGTCGTAACACCAACTGTGCCAAAACTGCACTTAAGCGTTGTGAAACCACTTCAATGCCTGCCTGCCTAATCTCTTCATCTAGCTCCCTCCGGGTTGCTACCAATGTAGCCACACTTCTCTATCTACTGAGCGCATCTGCTACCACGTTGGCTTTCCCTGGATGATATATAATTTCAGGCCTGATGTCTTCGAGTACTTCCAACCATCTCCTCTGCCTTAAGTTGAGATCCTTTTGTTGGTAGATATACTTTAAGCTCTTTTGGTCAGTGTATATTTCCACCCTTGCTCCGCAGATATAATGTTTCCATGATTTCAAAGCAAAAATTATAGCTGCGAGTTCAAAATCATGGGTCGGATAATTCTTCTCGTGTGGTCGCAGTTGCCTCGAACCATAAGCTATAACCTTTCCCTCCTGCATCAGCACACACCCGAACCCCAAATACGACGCATCACTGTAGATGACGTAGTCCTTGTCTTCCTGAGGTAAAACCAATATAGGTGCGGAGATTAAACGGTTCTTTAGTTCCTGAAAACTCTCTTGACATTTCTCCATCCAGTCGAAATGTTGGTTTTTCTTGGTCAAGGCTGTAAGAGGTACAGCTATCCTTGCATAATTCTGGATAAACTTCCGGTAATATCTAGTCATACCCAGAAAACTCCTTACTTCCTTCACCATCTTTGGTTGTGGCCATCCCTTGACCGCTTCTATCTTCTGAGGATCCGTTGCCACTCCCTCCTTAGAAAGGATATGGCCTAGGAATGCAACTTCCGATTTCCAGAACTCACACTTAGATAATTTGGCATACAACTGATGCTTTTGTAGCTTGCTTAAGACTGCTGTCAGATGCTCAGTATGCTCCTCTTTCGTCCTTGAATATACCAAAATGTCGTCGTGAAGACCATGAAAAATGAGTCAATAAATGGACGTAGAATTCTGTTCATTAAGTCCATGAAGATTGCTGGAGCGTTAGTCACTCCAAACGACATTACCAAGAATTCATAGTGTCCATGTCGAGTTCGAAAAGCTGTCTTAGGTAAATCCTCTTCCTTGAATCGCACTTGATGATATCCAGACCGTAGATCAATCTTGGAAAATACTGCTGCTCCCTGAAGATGATCGAACAAATCGTCGATCCTGGGAATTGGGTACATGTTCCGAATAGTGACTTTATTCAATTCTCGATAATCAATACACATCCTGGATGACCCATCCTTCTTCTTAACAAGCAATCCTGGTGCTCCCCAAGGTGATACACTTGGTCTAATAAATCCCTTCTGCAAGTAGTCTTCAATCTGTTTCTTGACCTCATTCTGCTCTACTGGCACCGTTCGATAGGGTGCTTTGGATACTGGAGCGCTACCTGGCTGAATTGTGATGCTAAACTCGACATCACGCTGTGGGGTAATTCCAGGTAAATCCTCTAAGAATACAAGTGGGAAATTCCTCACCAATGGTATCTTGTTCACCTCTTTTGGTACCCGTACTTCGGCTGCAAAAGTCATTGCCTCCGATCTCTGCTCCCCGTGGAATACAAGTTCCACTCCTTCAGCTGAGATGACTACCTCCTTCTCCTTGCAGTCAATGTTTGCCTTGTGCCTCGACATCCAATCCATACCAATAATGACATATGTCCCGGCAAAACCCAATTCCAACAAATCGATACTTGGGGTTTCTTCGCTAATCTGGAGCTTACATCCCCTATACCATAGATCTATAGTAAGGGTTGCCCCTGACGGCGTAGCTACTGTCAAAGCTAAATCTGGGATTGCCTTTTGTGTGCATCTTAGTTTTCTTGAAAAAGATTTTGACACAAAAGAATGAGTTGGTCCACTGTCAAACAAGGTTGTAGCCAAAACTCCGTTTATATATATATGTCCTGTTACAACAGTACATCATCCATTAACTTCCAAAACCCAAAATACAACTTAAAACTTATATACGATTTGCTTACATACCAGTAATTACCCTTCCATCTTCTTCAGAATCTTTCTTGGTCAAGGCGAACACTCGTCCTTGACGCATAGGCTTTTTCCCTTTGTCGGTTTCTCCCGACCATGCTCTGTGGCTGTTCCTTGCAATTTGGGGATATCTTGACTTGATATGCCCTTCTAGTCCACACTGGAAACATTTCACTGCATTCTTCTTGGGGCATTGATCCACAAAGTGTCCCTGCTCTCCACAGTGATAGCAACTTCCGGGCTTGAATTCTCCTATATTGGCATTGATTTTCCAAAACTTCTGGCCCTTGCCTCGCTTCTTGAACTTTGATGCTGGGGTAGTTCTCTTCCCTTTGTTCCATAACTCTATCCTTCCCTGATTCGGATTCATATCTGTCGCTGTTGCTGCGGCTCTTCTTACCAGTTTGTCCAATCAGCGAATGCCCAAAGGAACCATCTTCGATCTCAGTCCAGGCCTAAGCCCTTGCTCAAATCTCTTGGCCTTCTTCACTTCCTGTTGGACCATCTCCGGCGTGTACCTTGATAACTGAGAAAACTTTGTCTCATATTCTCTGACGGACATATTTCCTTACTTCAAGCCATAGAACTCCATTGCTTTCTCCTTTTGCACATCCAATGGGAAATAGTGCTGTCGAAATTTCTCAAGGAAATCTTCCCAAGTGATCTGTCCCACTCCAAGACCACGCTTCACGGACTGCCACCAAACTCTGGCGTCCTTCTCTAGCAAGATTGTGGCTAGACGTACCTTGCTGTCTTCGGATTCATCAGCACCTCAAATACTGTCTCCACCTGACGTATCCAGTCATCAGCAGCTGTGGGATCGGCCTGTCCTTCGAAGACTGGTGGTTTCATCCTCCTAAATGATTCCACCATCTTCACTGGATCAGTGTTCACCGCAATTCCTGGTGCTCTTTGTGGTGGCGATTGGTTCCTGCTAGCCTCCACAAATGCTCCAATCATCTGATATACCCGAGTAAGTTCTTCCCTTACATCAAGGCCAATACCGTTGGCTCCACTGCCTTCAGTCACACTAGGTCTTTCTAAATCAGAACACTCAGATCCATTCTAGGTCTCTGTCCAGTATTACAAAAATCACAGTAAATCAACCCTTTACTAGAAATGCCTCAAATTGGTCTTGTCGGAAAGATCTAGATGTATAATACAAATCTCTAATGAATCAGGTTATCAAATTGTGCTCTTAATGAGTCTCAAATGTCCAATCTCTACAGGGTATCCAAATTGACTGGCACCAGCATGGTGCATGCTAATAAAATCATATTAAATTCCATACTCATCCAAATAACACAAAATTTACAGTGAGGAAACTAGAGATCATGGTGAACAATATGCCAAAGAATTCATGTCAAAAATCCAAGCATACAGTGAGTTCCCTCTATTTCAATTAAGCACAGAAAGTCATCATGTTCTTCAGTTCAGCTTCAGCTACTGATTAAAGGTCAATTTTTATCGAGCCTATAAATTCATCCAAACATTTTCCTGATTGTTTTACAGATTCTAGATGCATGTAGGAATAGAGGGTAAAAATTTTAGATCAAGAACATTCTCCAATAAATTAGGAAAATTCCAGCAATATCAGTCATCCTGTTAACCAATTGCTAATTCTGCCTTACGACACAGTTCTACCATTTGATTTTATTAAAATATCAAGCCTCCACGAAAAATCCAAAATAAATCATGAACTATCTACACATATATAGAAACAAACCCTGAAAATTTCATGGCCTAATTATTTGTGGTTTGCTTTCAGAAAAATCTACAAAATAGCATTCTGAACAAGTTTCTAGTTTTTGTTTCTGATTTCATCTTTCAACTTCTTAGAAAATCATCCTAGCACTTCCTATCATACATGCATCCAAGAAAATCAATTAAGAGACATAAAAGAAGGTTTAAAGTAACTCCCCACCCTTGGTTGCTGTAGAGAAATTGATCTCCTTGAGCTCCCTTCCTTTGAGAATCCTTCCTTGAGTCTTCTTCTTCACTCTCTCTTCTTTCTTTCTTTTTTTTTATTGGAGGAGTTCCGAAATTCTAGAGAAAAGGAGGTGGGAAAGAGTGGAGAAATGAAGGAGAAGAGGGGGAGATATGGGCCAGTTTTGCTAGGGGGGTAGGCTAGCATAGTAGGGTGGTTTTGAATAAAACCATGGCTTTTAGCCACTAGTTTTGTGGTTGATGTGTTGGCTGCCCAATTTATGTTTAAATGGATTCTTTTGAATGCGAGACGAGAGGTTTATCGAGCGTACGCAATATATATCCAGTGTATTATCATACAGTGTTATATTTGCATTGGCGTCATACCGAAAACTAGTGTTTATACTAGTATCGGTCCTCCTCGTTCCCGTGTATCTTTTAGAATGCAATCCTCCCATGAACCATCCCGCAACCCTAACCACACACCACGATAGCAAAAATCAATCCATAATACTGCAATCATGTACACGCATACGGACAATATACATACATACATATATATTCAGGTATCGTACAATACGGGGTGTTACAGCGTCGTCCGCCTCCCAGATTTGCGAATTTCACCCCTCTCAATGCCAATGTCTTGGCCATCCTGATGGAGGTTGAGAAAGAAGGAATTCTACCTCTTGCCCCAAGGATGAACACTCCTGGGAAGAAGAGGGATAAGGAGAAGTGGTGTCTCTACCATCGAGACCACGGCCACGACACCAATAACTGTCAGGCCCTGAAAAACGAGATCGAAGCCGTCATTAAGAGAGGGCAGCTTGCCAAATTTGTAAAAAAGGACCGGGCCGATCGTCATCCACCCTCAAGAGGGGCTAACAAGCAGCCCGAGAGGTGCAAGGAGACTCCCGACTTCGAGGAAGAGCGCATCTTGCACCTCATCCACAGAGGTCCAATGGGAGGAACTTCTAACTCCTCCCGAAAAGCCTTCGTCAGAGAAGTTAATTCGGTGCATAGCCTCCGCCCCTCCCAAAGGTCTTGGAGTCCCAGTTACTTTCTCGAATGATGATCTTGAGGGTGTCCGAACCCCCCATTGTGATGCATTGGTGATCAACCTCCACATGGCCAATTTCAAGGTAGAAAGGGTTCTAGTGGATAATGGCATTTCTGTCAACATCCTCTTTCTGGAGGCCTTTCGAGGGCTCCAATTATCGAGGGACAGGCTCAAGCCCGCAGGTTACACTCACCATGGGTTCATGGGAATACCAGTGACGATCGAGGGTGTTATAACCCTCGACGTAACCGCTGGCAAAGCTCCTACTATCTGAACGGAGCCGATGGACTTCATGGTGGTTGACGTCCAAGCCGCCTATAATGTGATCCAAGGTCGACCGGGCCTAGCTGCTTTAGAAGCCATTCCATTAGCATACCGTCTAAAGATGAAGTTTTCCACCGAAGTGGGCGTGGGAGAAGTGAGGCAAAGTCAGGAAACGGCCCGCAAATGCTATATGACCTCGACTGGAGGACCCGTTCTCTCCCTCGAGGCCCTTGAAATTCCCCAGGAGAACACCCAGCCTATGTCGAAACCGGTAGACGAGCTAGAGGAAGTGCTCTTCTCGGAGGAAGATCCGACCCGCAAATTCTTAATCAACCAAATCCTCCCTTCTGCCCTCTGCGCCGACATAGTCCAGTGCATCAAAAGAAACCGTGACCTCTTTGCTTGGACAGCAGTCGACATGCCGGGGATCTTCGAAGAGCTCCTCGTCCACCATCTAAGTGTCTCTCCGAGGGCCAAACCAGTCCAGCCGAAGATGTGCAAGTTTGCCCCCGAGCGCTAGCAGGCCATAAAGGAGGAGGTGGAGAAGCTCCTCAAAGCCCGGTTCATACAGGAGGTCAACTACCCATAGTGGCTCTCCAACGTTGTCATGGTCAAAAAGGCCAATGGACGTTGGAGGATCCGTATCGATTTCACAGATTTAAACAAGGCATGCCCCAAGGATCCCTTCCCACTCCCCTAGCATCGACACCTTGATCGACGCCACTTCGGGCCATGAGCTGCTGAACTTCATGGACGCATTCTCCGGATACAACCAAATCCGAATGTTCCCCCGAGATATCCCGAAGACGTCTTTCGTCATAGATCAAGGCCTCTACTGCTATAGAGTGATGCCCTTCGGGCTTAAAAATGCTGGGGCCGCCTACCAACGTCTCGTCAATAAGGTCTTCAAAAATCAGATTGGGCAAAATATGGATGTTTACCTCGAAGATATGTTGGTGAAAAGCATCAATGGGTCTGACCATGTCACCGACCTCCATGAGGCCTTTAACGTGCTAAGGAGGCATAACATGAGACTAAACCCGAATAAATGTGCATTTGGGGTCTCATCGGGTAAGTTCTTGGGCTTTATGGTCAGCCAGAGAGGAATTGAAGCTAACCCTGAGAAGATAAAGGCCATACTCAATATGGCTCCCCCCTCAAACGTGAAAGAAGTGCAAAAGCTCACCGGGCGCCTCGTGGCTATAGGGCGCTTCCTCTTCAATTCCGGGGAAAAGTGTCTCCCCTTCTTCAAAGCCCTCAGAGGGGCTAAGGGCTTCGAGTGGGGCCAGCAGCAGCAAGAGTCGTTCGACCAACTCAAAGCCTACTTGGTCCACCCCCCACTCCTCAGCAAACCGACACCTGGGGAAACCCTTTACCTCTACCTCACCACCTCCAAACAGACCCTTAGTGTTGTCCTAGTGAGGGAAGAAGACAAGGCACAGAAGCATATCTATTACGTGAGCAAGGTCCTTAGAGATGCCGAGCTCCATTATCCAAGGTTGGAGAAGACAGCCTACGCCCTGGTTATGGCGGCCCGAAAGCTTCGTCCCTATTTTAAATCCCATTCGGTAGTCGTCCTCACCGACCAGCCGCTCAAGCAGGTCCTGTATAAGCCTGAGACCTCCAGACGTCTCATGAAGTGGTCAATCGAGCTGAGTCAACACGACATACCCAATCAACCTCGGACCGCTATTAAAGCTCAAGCGCTAGCCGAGTTCATAATGGAAAGCACGATCCCGGAGGTCAGTCAAGCGGTAAATGGGTCACCCATCTGGACGGTGTATGTGGATGGGTCTTCTTGTGCCGAAGGGAGCGGAGCCGGAGTTATCCTGGCAGGCCCAGATGACTTCATCCTCCAATACTCCCTCCACATCAATTTCAAGACTTCCAACAATGAGGCCGAGTACGAAGCCCTCATAGCAGGCCTGGGCATGGCTCGCAAAGCAGGGGAGAAGTGTGTTCGAATGTTCAGCGACTCGAAGCTCGTGGTGAATCATGTCTTGAGAGAATACGAGGTACAAGACGACCGTATGGCCAAGTACCTAGCCAAGGTCAAATGTCTCATGGCTTCATTCGAGGAAGCACAACTCTAGTGGATCCCCCGAGAGGAGAACGCCCTAGGCAGATGCCCTCCCGAAACTAGCCTCTTCCTCCCCCTAAGGGCTCAAGCAGACCGTTTTGATTGAAATTTTACTAAGGCCCAGCATTGAAGAAGAAGCCCCCGACTCAATGAAGTAGCTTCCGGTCCAACTTAAAACTAACTAGATGAGGCCTTTAGTTAAGTTCCTCAGAGACTGGAGCCTTCCCTAAGATCCCAAAGAAGCTCGCCGAATCCGAACAAGAGCGGGGCGGTACACCCTCAGTGAGGGAATCTTGTACAAACGCTCCTACACCCAAGTAGATGGCCGACCCTACTTGAGGTGTCTCTCCCCAGAAGAAGTCCTGTATGCTCTGAAAGAACTCCACGAAGGGATAGGCGGATTCTATTTGGGATCAAGGTCCCTCACCTGCAAAGTCTTGGATTATGGGTACTTCTGGCCTACCCACCTTCGGGACGCCGAGCAACATGTCCGATAATGTGGCCCCTGTCAACAATTCTCCACTATCCATCGCATACTGCAAGCTCAACTCTCTTCCCTCTTAAGTCCCACCCCGTTCCCAATGTGGGGAATGGACTTGCTAGGTCTGTTCCCACCGGCTCCAGGCCAGCTCAAGTTTATAGTTGTGGCGATCGACTATTTCTCCAAGTAGATTAAGGCCAGACCACTAGCAACTACTACTGAGAACAGGGTGCAACAGTTCTTCTAGAAGAATGTGATCTACATGTTTGGTATACCCCAAGTCTTGGTGACAGACAACGGAACACAATTTGCGGGGGCAACGTTCTGCTCCTTTTGTGAAGACCTTGGCATTCAGCAGCGATTCTCCTCTGTCTCCCACCCTCAATCTAATGGCCAAGTAGAGAATGCCAATAGGCCATTTCTCTCGGGCATCAAGAAGAGACTAAGTAAGTCGGCTAAAGGATTGTGGGTAGAGCAGCTTCCTAACGTACTGTGGAACTACCGCATTACAAAGAGAACCCCCACGGGAGAGTCTCCCTTCAACCTCACATACGGTTCCGAGGCAGTAATCCCCTTAGAGGTTGGTTAGCCATCCCCCCGCCTAATTGCGTACAATGAAGAGCAGAACACAAAGGAGCTCCGAGCCCATCTGGATCTCATCGATGAACTCCGCGAGAGCGCCTCAATCCGCCAAGAGAATTATCGAAGAAGGATCGAGCAATCCTACAACAGAAGAGTCCGTACTATGGACCTTAAGGAGGGGGACTTAGTCCTCAGGAAGCTAGCCATCTCGTTCCCCAGCAAAAGGAGCAAGCTAGCCCCAAATTGGGAAGGACCATACAAGGTCTCCAGAGTAGTTCGCCCCGGAGCGTACCAACTTGAAGACCTCGGGGGCAAAAAGATACCAAGAACATGGAATGCTGATCATTTACTGAAGAACCAAGAGGGTGTTTGAACACCTCTCCAAGCACCATCAGTTTTAAGGCTATTCTATTTGTTTTTCCATTGTAATAACGGCTCGCAACTTAGAAGCGGTCAATTAACAATATTTAATAAAGAGTTTCTTTTGAATAATAATTCTCTTGTGCTAAGTTTATCTCTGTTTAACATCCTAACTATAATTGTTTAAACGACGAGTTCGGATTCCAACACTTGGCTTGACTCCGCTTCGACTACTTGCTCATAACCGAGTAAGAAGTGGTACGTCATTCGGAACTGCTCCCACAACCGTTGATTCTCTTTTTTAAATGACGAGTTCGGAGTCCAACACTTGGCTTGACTCCGCTTCGACTACTTGCTCATAACCGAGTAAGAAGTGGTTTGCCATTTGGAACTGCTCCTACAACCGTTGAATCTCTCCTAAACGACGAGTTCGGAGTCCAACACTTGGCTCGACTCCACTTCACCAACTTGCTCATAAGCGAGTTAAAAGTGGTTCGCCATTCGGAACTGCTCCGACAACCGTTAAATCTCTCTTAAACGACGAGTTCGGAGTCCAACACTTGGCTCGACTCCGCTTCATCAACTTGCTCGTAAGCGAGTTAGAAGCAGGTTCGCCATTCAGAACTGCTCCCACAACCATTGAATCTCTCTTAAATAACGAGTTCGGAGTCCAACACTTGGCTCGACTCCGCTTCGACTACTTGCTCATAAGCGAGTAAGTAGTTCGCCATTCGGAATTGCTCCCACAACTGTTGAATCTCTCTTAAACGACGAGTTCGGAGTCCAACACTTGGCTCGACTCTGCTTCACCAACTTGCTCATAAGCGAGTTAGAAGTGGTTCGCCATTCGGAACTGCTCCCACAACCATTGAATCTCTTTTAAATGATGAGTTCGGAGTCCAACACTTGGCTCGACTCCGCTTCATCAACTTTCTCATAAGCGAGTTAGAAGTGGTTCGCCATTCGGAACTGCTCCCGCAACCGTTGAATCTCTCTTAAACGACGAGTTCGGAGTCCAACACTTGGCTCGACTCTGCTTCACCAACTTGCTCATGAGCGAGTTAGAAGTGGTTCGCTATTCGGAACTGCTCCCACAACCGTTGAATCTCTCTTAAACGACAAGTTCGGAGTCCAACACTTGGCTCGACTCCACTTTACTAACTTGCTCATAAGCGAGTTAGAAGTGGTTCGCCATTCAGAACTGCTCCCACAACTGTTGAATCTCTCTTAAATGACGAGTTCGGAGTCCAACACTTGGCTCGACTCCGCTTCACCAACTTGCTCATAAGTGAGTTATAAGTGGTTCGCCATTCAGAACTGCTCCCACAACCGTTGAATCTCTCTTAAACGACGAGTTCAAAGTCCAACACTTGGCTCGACTCCGCTTCACCAACTTGCTCATAAGAGAGTTAGAAGTGGTTCGCCATTCGGAAATGCTCCCACAACCGTTGAATCTCTCTTAAACGATGAGTTCGGAGTCCAACACTTGGCTCGACTCCGCTTCATCAACTTGATCATAAGCGAGTTAGAAGTGGTTTGCCATTCGGAACTGCTCCCATAACCGTTAAATCTCTCTTAAATGACAAGTTCGGAGTCCACACTTGGCTCGACTCCGCTTCATCAACTTGCTCATAAGCGAGTTAGAAGTGGTTCGCCATTCGAAATTGCTCCCATAACCGTTGATTATCGAAACTAACACTACCAAAGCACAAATTAATGCCTGCAAAAAGTTATTTCTTTATTTCACAAATGACCAATCAAAGATACAACTCTTAAGCTGGCGTACAAGTCTCATACAAGACTAAAAGTTCGTACAACACAAGTCTTGAGGCTACAAAATCACCCTACTTAGGACGAGGGATACTCCTCCGTAGTGACACTCGAGGTCGACGAGCTACACGTTGCATTCTCTCTGTCTCCGCTGAAGACTGTACACCAGCGGATTGGGTTCCGCCTTCGGCCCCCACACTAACCGTAGCACCGCTTGACGAACCAGCAATCCCACTTTGAGCGTCTCTAGGCCTTCGCACCAGAGATGATGATGGGTGTGCAAACTTGTGAAAAGTTCTCCCTGGGGCATACTCCTTCCGAGGATAAGAGACACTTTTAACGTTGCTTCCCTCAGTCAACCGCCGAAGGCGCAAGTTCTCTGTCTCGAACTCAATCACCCTCTCTTTAAGTGCCTCATCAGTCACTTTGATCTTGAAGCGGGGTAAACGACTCAAACCACCCCCGTGCGGAGCCTTCGAGATGTCCCTCCGAAGTTGTGCCGCCTCCATAGTTTTTTCAAGCACCACATTTTTTAGCTCGTCCCTTTTAGCTCTTGTTTTGAATAGAAGACTCCGAAGAGCTACTTGCCTCAGATAGTGATAAGCCCCTGAGGGGCATTTCTCCTTCCCTTCGGGGGGTGCCTCGTGAGCCTGCTCTTCTAATCGCTCTAGGCTCGAATCTCGTTTAGCCAGCAGCACCCTAACGTGATTTAGCTCCGACTCATCCTTGAAGAGTTTCTCGCGTGGTCGAGCAAGAGCCAGCTTAGCGGCGCCAAGCTGTGAATAGGGTGATAATGGTTCGACTAGCTGAAAGAGTTGAAAAAATTGGCGAAGTCTAAAAGACCAAAGTTTAAAGGCTAAGCCTAGGTGAGCATAGTGCGTGACTCAAAAGTTAGATAATCAATGAAATCAAAATATCTCCAACACTTAGTCAAAATAGAAAGTTTCATTCATACAAAAAAGGCGGTGGCCAGTCCGCTATAAGGCAATACAAGAAAAGAAAACAAAAATACGAGACAACTGAAGTCAAGGGGCCACCTTGGGTGGTAGCTCGGTGACAGGCTCCTCGGTGGTCGCCTCCCCTTCCTCCACCACTCCGGCTTGGGGGTCGGCCACAGCCTCGTCACCCCCTTTTTCCACCACCATGGCCTCGGGGTCGGCCACAGCATCATCGCCTCCTTGCTCTTCCCCCTCCTCATCCTCGACCTCTCGATCAACTTTGAGGTCCTCACCATCAACCGGACCCCACGGCCCATATCCCGACATATCAAAGTTGGGGACTCGAGCCTCGACGTGCTCGAGCGCAGTGGCATAGGACTTCTCCATATTGGCCATCATATGCTTCTTTGCCTCGGCCTCTATCTCCGCCCTCGCGGCCTCCACTACCTCATCCTTCTCCCGCATCACCTCCTCTAAGGCCTTCTTCGCCTTTTCCCTCTCCTCGTTCGCCCTAGCTGCCTCCGAGGCGATCTTTTCATTTACCTGCGCTAGGGCCGCCTCCAAGTGTGCGACCTGAGCTGCTAAGGAGTCCGAGCAGTGTTGCTCCGCCTTGTACAGCTTCGCAACTCTCACCCTCTCGGCTCGGTCCCTGTCGCATATTAGCTTCAGATCCTTCTCCTGCTTGGAATATTGCTCGAGGAGGTGGCTGAAGTGGCACATGATCTAAACAAAAGAGGAAAAGAAGTGATGAAAACCGAGCAAAAGACTTAGAATTTTTTTTAAGTAATCAACAAATCGACTAAGAGACTCACCGACATGGTCGCCCGAGCTATCTCGAGAGCATCGTCACCCGTCGTCCCCACCTTCATTACTGCTGGGTCCTTCGGGGTCGAAAGATGGCGCAAGGCCTGCATGCTCTTGGCCGAGTCCCCCAAGAAGCCATCGTGGTTCATCACCCGCCAGTCGGGGACGAAGAGCTTCTTGTGCCCCTCAGTCAGAATTGCTTCGGCTTGTCGGTGAGGGGCAAGGGCCTCTAGTGCCAACGCTGCTGAGATTGAAAAGCCTTCGGCTGAGGGCCCAGACGGGGACGGTTGAGGAAGAGTGGTAGCCGATGCAGATCGCTGAGGAGATGCCAGGTCTACAGTCTCGACCACCGTGGAGGACACTTTGGTAGGTCGGCCAGACGAAGGTCCCGCGGTC
The DNA here is from genome assembly GCA_017893485.1 of Hemerocallis citrina. Taxonomy (NCBI): domain Eukaryota; kingdom Viridiplantae; phylum Streptophyta; class Magnoliopsida; order Asparagales; family Asphodelaceae; genus Hemerocallis; species Hemerocallis citrina. The sequence goes on from CM030358.1 coordinate 329,649,206, forward strand.
GTCCTCTTGCTCTTCTTGGCATCGGAAGCCTTGTTTTCGGTCGGCCATGATCGCCCTAAAGTCCATGTTTGGAGCCTCTGTCAAATAGAAAAAAGCAAAGTTAAGACAAAAATACACAAGGTATAGAGAGTAAACCAGAGAACAAGATGTCGGAAGCATACTCGGGTCGATCGGACTGAGACCCGACCCGTGCTGCACTTCCTCGGTCATATCCTTCTAGCTCAGGATCGGGAGGTCGATTAGCTTCACCACAACTTCTGCTTCGGCCAGAGTCAACACCGGCTCGGCCTTCGCCCACTTTGGCACATCCTCTTTCCACCTGGTTGGAAAATCCCATGCCGAGGGACCTCGGATCAAAAAATACTTGCCCTTCCACGACTTGATAGAGTCCAGATTCTCTATCAATTTGATGACTTTTCGTTGCGACAAGTAGTACCGGTACTCCGTCTTATTCATCCGGTTGATCCGATACAAACTTTGGAGAACGACGAGCTGAGGTTCCACATTCGCCGTCTGACACTGGAGCAGAAACCCGAGCACGTGGCGCCACATGTTCGGCATGAACTGGATTGGGCTCAGTCCATACCACCGAAGCACTTCGGTCATGAAGGGGTGAAGGGGAAGGCGAAGGCTTGCATTCAGCGCGTCGTAGGCAAAGACGAACGTATCAGGCATGAACATCGTGCACGCTCGCACTCCAGGTCTGGGGAGGATTAGGGTATACTCCGGACGTATCATGAAGCTCTTCCGTATCTGAAGCAGGTCCTTCTCCGTCAGAACCGAGGCGATGTCGTCAACCTCGATCACCTCCGTCGGCTCGTTCTCCTCGTACGTCCCCGATCTCCCATAAATGGCCTTCGTCAACAGGTCATCGGTATACTGCCTGATCCCCCCGTGGCCTGATATCTCCGTCGGCAGCCGAACCACTTCTCCTCCCCGTCTGACAGGCTCTACCACTGTCTCGACAATTACAGACCGATCTGCCTCCTTCCCCTTTCCCTTGGCAAGCGAAGCGACCAGCTCGACCACGGCCGACCCTATTACCTCCTTACCCCTCTCTTGGCTCAGCACTTCTGCCCCCTCCTCTTGAACGGTCGGAGCCACTAACCACTGCTCACTCTCTCCTCCCGAGGAAGAGGACTCACTACCCGAGGACACTCTAGACATCTTCAAAAGTATATATATATATATATATATAACTGAAAAATATATATATTTACCTTGACGTGACGTTCTTGGTCGGAATAGATCGCCAGAAATTGCCTTGCCACGCCGCGAAAGCTAGCACAACCTCCCAAGAGCAAAAATCACCGCTAGCGGAGCAACTCGAGAGCAAAAGTTTCTCTGAGAGTGAAGAGTGAAAGAGTGGGAGAAATGATGAGGGGGGGGGGGAGGGGAGAACTTATAGTAAAAAGAGGGCCACTCTTGGGTTTCGAACGTATTGGGCCGCACTCAAGCCCATTAAGAAGGTTAAACGACAGTATGCGAAGGGGCGGGAATAGCCCAAGTCTGGCCACGTAGCTCGGCAGTCCACGAAGCGCCGAGTTACCGAGCCACTTTGCCGAGCTACCAGGGCACCGACCTTTGTATTGGAGAAAAAATGCCTCCGATCTCCTTGGACAATCAGATTGTCCCAAGATTCGTGCCAAAAGCTGATGGACGGCTCAGATTTTGCCACGTCCACAAAACGACAAAAACATGTTTTTTCGTGATCTGAGCCTCGTGCGTCGTGATTCGCATCGTGATGGACGCTCCAGATCCAGCCACATAGCTCGACAGCCCACGAAGTGCCGAGCTACCGGGGCACCGACCTCCGTATTAGAGAAAAAATACCTCCGAGCTCCTTGGACCGTCAGATTGTCCCAAGATTAGCGCCAAAAGTTGATGGGCGGCTCAGATTTCTCCACGTCCACAAAACGATAAAAGCACATTTTCTCGTGATTTGAGCCTCTTGCGCCGTGATTCGCACTGTGATGGACGCTTCAAATCTAGCCACATAGCTCGGCAGCCCGCAAAGCACCGAGCTACCGAGCTACTCTGCCAAGATGCCCATTCGGGGAAAGGTGCCCCGAGCCACATCGCCGAGCTACCGAGCCACATCGCCGAGCTACCGGGGCATCGACCTCCGTATGGGGAAAAAAGCGCCTCCGAGTTACACCAACCATCAGATTGGTCAGAAATCCGCGCCCAAGGCTGATGGACGGTCCAGATCTTGCCACGTCATAAATAGATATAAAAATCTGTTTTTTATTTATTAAATTAGAATTATTTATTTAAAAATTGAGAAAAAATGATTAAAAATTCAGAAAAATTAATTAAAATTCTAAAAAATAATTATAAATTCAGGGAAATATTGTTGAGCTCCTGGGTAAATAATTATTGCTTAGAATAATTAATTAATGCTCTCGAAAAATAAATCACTGCTTTGCAAAATTGAATAAATGATCCAAAAAATAATTTAAAATTAAGGAAAATCGCCAAAAATCCAGAAGAGCTCAAGAACAATCTTGAGTGTGCTACCAACTCAGAAAAACATCATCATGCGTCGTATCAGATCTGAAACCCCTCATTTGGACTCCGATACAACCCCACATGCCATTAAATTAGTAAAACTTCTCCTCAAAGGCGGATCAAACTCAGTCTTCGGAAGTTGGGGGCTCGTGATATAGCTAAAAAAAGGGTTAAATCGGAACCTTTCAAATCGGGCACGAATCTTAAAGCTCAGGGGTAAAACGGTAATTTCACCTATAAACATGTCTGAAATGGGAACTGGGTCTTTCTTCAAAGCCCAATAACACACAAACGGATCTGTGATAAATCCAATATATCCACATTTTGGAGCAATAATCTGAATGCAATTAGACAGTTAAATTCTCTATACGTGGTAATTTACTGTTCTTTTCTCTTTTCCATAGGAAACAACCTGAAAGAAACTAAACGAAGTAGAATTCAAGATTTACTCCGGACTGTGAGGATGATACACAGGAAGCTGCAGAACACAAGTCGACTGGTTTTTCAAAACAGTCGACTGAACAGAGGAGGTTGAGTTTCTGAAGCTGCGCAGTACAGTCGACTCACTCCAAAAGACAGTCGACTTGACTGGCTAATTATGAATCTACAGAATTCACGACACAGTCAACTGATTCCAACACCAGTCGACTGGCATTCAGCGGGAGTTAAAAGATAAGAACAGATGAAGATTCATCCTCATCCAAATCCAAATCAATGTGAGCTACCAAAATCTAGGAAACAGATATGGGATGACTGCAAATAACAACTTCCCAACAATCAAAGTTAAAAACCCGGGTTTGGCGAGTAAGAAGATCGACTCAATCCATATCAGGCGCGTGAAGAGATAAGAATCTGGAGTTTAAGATCTGCAGATAAGGGCAAGAGAAACTATAAGAAGAAGGGGGGAGATATCCACCAGGAACCTTCGACCCAGCAAGCATTAATCTACTAGCATCGAAGAAGGAGACCAAGTGCACTGAAGGGCAAGATCAAGTCAACTTAGAAGCAGTCAAGTCGACTTCACGGGCTGAACATCACCAGTGTTACTTCTTCTCTTTCTAGTTTTATTTTAATTATTAGAATCATGTATTCAAAACTGTTAGTCAATAAAAGTTTTATTATGCGCAACTAATTTTATTGTTGGGCTGATTGAAACCGTAGTCATGTAATGCTTATATTCTTTTAAACACTACTTCTATCACTTATTGATTGAATCTGGTTATCTTGATCAAAATTATAATATGAAGCAGCAATTGTTAAAAAGCTCTTAGGGCCAGTCGACTGAGCGCTAGCACAATTGACTAATTTGAAGAACCAGATATTATTAAGTTTTCTTATTATAAAACTGACTCTGTTATATGAGTATAAAGATGACCCATATCCTATGCTCATAACTTGTAACACAGGAATCATTTAGGTTCTTGGTTTAATCAACTTAAAGGATCTAGATCTGATACCAATTTCTAGAACTTTGGGTGTTTATTCATTTCCATTGTTCCTCTGCTTTCTTCAAGTGCAACTTAGTAGATACTATGCTAAATACTTAAGAAAAGAAACGAATTAGAGCAGATATCATGCCTAATTCTTGACTTAGGGAAATCTTAACTTTAAGGAGTAGATACCATGCCCTTAAAGGAACAAGCTTGAGTGATTGGAGTAGTGTAGAAGGTGAAACAACATTCTTGACTATAGGTGGAAATCAAGCCCAACTACTTTAATAGATATTTGTGACTCAAATTGTGATTCTACTTGAGTTAGATTTTAATCTTTTCATTTCCTTTCAAATAGACTTTTAGAACAAAACTTTATGATTTGCATCTTTTCTTTTGTTTTATTGATTAGTAAGTTAAGTACTACAATCTCTGTGAGATCGACCCTTGCTTTTCACTACGCTTCTATAAACGATTCGTACATTTGCGAGGTTTTAATTTGTGTCTAGTTTATCTGTTTATTTAGATAGCTGAGATTTACAACAATCTGTCTTACTGGGTACGAGTTCCAACCCGTAAGAAACCCAGTCTGACTGGATAGGAGAGGATTCAGATTCATGATTATCCTCAAACAACGGTTTTAACCACTTCTATCCATTTATATCGGGAAGTAGGAATTTGATCTTATCCCGAAACTGACTCCTAAGATGGCTATAAATACTCCTCTTCCTCCACTGTTATCAGGTAATCAATCTTTTTCCAATTAAAGCTCTTTCTTAATCATTCTGATTACTGACGAGAGCGTCGGAGGGTGCGTCGCCGGAATCAACCCCGGTGTCTCGCACTTTTGCAGGGTAACGGCGAAAGGATCTCGACCAGACTCCGGTGAAGTCGTTCAGATTTGACTATTCACATTCTCTCGAATCCACAAATCTATCTGTTTGCCCCAATACCGATTTCAGCGGCAACAACACTCATTCTTAGGTGGATTCTTGCATGTGGGGACTCCAACCCACTAACAAAGAGGCTTATTACTAAATTACCATGACACTTGCGCCATGACCCTTTCCTATCCTTTTGTGTTTTTTTATTTGAACTCTCTATTTTCATATTGACTAAACACCATCCATTTCTCTATAGCAAGAGCCTGTAGTATATGTTTGCTTCGAATTATACCTTCACATTTCAAACTTTCTTCTGACTCTAATTTATATCATTTTTTTAAAGAAAATTGGTGAGGTTTTTATAACAGAGTTTTGCAAAATATATGAGTCAATGAGTGTAATAGAGACGTGCACACCACCGAAAATAAGAGTACATACGAAAATTAAAGTGGGTCGGTTTACATTTATAAGCGTGGACAATAACTTATTCGCTAATATCAAATGGAAAATACAAGACACCCTTACTCAAAGCCCTTTAACAAGAGAACTAACCTTCTCACATAGAAGGAAGAGAAGAAAAAGAACAATTTAATTTCAAATTCTCCTAATTAAATGTCAGAATAATTCTCAGCTCAATAATGTAATAAACTTAAAGTTTTCTTTTCTTTTCTTCGGTTCACTATTTGTTAATTCTGGATAGTCAAGGCCTTCCTTTTAGACCCAAACCGTTGCTACTTCTATGTTTCACATTAATGAACCTATTCCAAAAATCACATCTATAATTCACATGCTTAAAATCACAGTAAAACACACGTGATCCACATGCTTGCAATCATAGTTATGTTAGGAAAATTATGGCACAGCAGAGTTGTTGAGCATGGTAGCAAGGAGCACAAACAGATATGATGAACAACCATGCATATATATCACACAAATCACACAAAAATTTGTGCCGGATTTGGTGAACCCTAATCCGGAGAAAATATAGGGAGATATTATTCAACTAGAGAATATTACAGGAGTTACAAATTCACTGACCAAACTATCTCTCAAGCCTCACTTACAATGTAGAAATCTCAATGAAGTACTTACCTCTCTCAATAGAGGCTATTACAATATATAGAGACTTAGAGAAACCCTAGGTTTAGTCTTGATACAATAACCGTCCGATATATTTTGAAGAAGACGCCATTCGATATGAGTCGTACGATCCATCTTGGAGTATAAGATGGGCTCAAACGATCACCCAGATACAGACCCAATAATTGCTAGTTGCACTAGGCGATTGATTGTTCCAATGTATAGTCGACTACACTTGATAAAATCCAAACAGAAAAGTCAACTGCCTTTGGGGGCAATCAACTGTCAATTGATATGCTTGCTACAACTTCTACTTGCTTCCACCGACGCTTGGACCTTTCTTCGCTTCATCGTCTTCTCTTGAGATCGAACCCAAGTATGCAAGACATACACCCAACAATCTCCACCTTGGAATGCATACACATGCTATTAATACTGTGAGATTAATAACCTCTAGACACTTGTATTTTTCACCCACAAATGAACTCAGTTCAGTAGTTTCCTCATCTAGTTGAATCAATCTTCCATCTTATTTCACCAATTAGTATTCCCCTCATGAGCACACCGCATTAGGCATTAACATGGAAGATTCACCCTCCACACGAACTCCACCTACCCCGAGGTACTCTTCACTTTTTGACTATATTCGAATGTTGTTGTCTCGCTTTGATGATTCTAGTGCCGGCAGACTGAATGACACTTTATGAATCACGATCATAGAAACACTTCTGCAAGATTTTCGATTTCCATAAAGATTGTAGAGGTTGTGCTGGCTTAGTCCAACACCACTCTTTCCAAACATCACCTTACGACGACATTCCCAAACAGACGAAACTCCAGTTTGAGTTTTGTACCTGCAGCCGCGTGCTTCTAGATTTCCCAAGGATATCAGATTTCTAAGTATGTGCATGACTTCCCTTAGAGTATACCTATTAGTATCTGACATCTTTAACTCAACTGTTCCCTCACCAACTACATCATAAACTCAACCAGTATATGTTCTTACACAACGATTCGTTGTTGACTTGTAAGTAGAAAATTTATCATTCTCGGAGCAAATGTGAGTAGAACTATCTGATTCATGAAACCAACTAGAATCCACATCTAAAAAATTTGAAACAAGAAGACACTCAAAATTTCACCTGACTCATATGCACTAGCAATATTGACGCTCTTCTGATTCAGCAACTTGTTAAAATCATTCTTGTAATGCCCAACCTTCTTGCAATATCGGCAATGGATCACACCTTTATGCGTACTTTCCCTTTCAATTGAAGGATCCTCCATTGCTAAGCAACTTGTGGAGGTAGACGATAATTTCTGAGTCTCGTTCCTAAGTTGATCTTCTTTCAGCCCTTGATCACCTCAGCTACCAAAAGATTCTCCTTGGAAGACTTTCCTTGTAGCATTGTTGTTACCAAATGCTCGTATGAATCTGATTGTGAATATATCGAGTTGAAAGCTTTATCCCGTCAGCTTAGATCATCTGTGTTTATCTCCCTTAGTTCAAATAATACCTGATGGAATTTTGTAAGATGATACTGAATAACGGTACCATTCGTCATTGAGGAACGAAATAGTTTTCTCTTCTAATACATTCGAGCCAATAACGACGGTCTCGAGTAGTCAGTCATAAGTAATGCCAATAGACTCACCCCGCTTTTCTTCTCAACGAAGTTGCACTGAACCTCACCGGCCAACGACAATCGGATTAAACTTAGGGCTCTCAGACAAATCTCATCTCCCTCCTCCTTCATGTTATATGGTTGTCACGCCCCGCTTCCCAAAAAAAATACGGAATACGGATACGTGACAAAAGTCTAGCGAATGATTTTCATCATCCATAAACTATTCAAGAATCTTTACAACATTCATAAGAATTATCAGAGTCGAAAGCAAAAGATACAACCAACATGCACATATGAACCAAAAATACTAACAAGAATACTTGAAACCAAATACAATAATCTCAAATGGTCATGATCTGAATAAGTCAAAATCTTGGGTCACATTGCCCAAATACAAGAATAGATCCAACTATAAGAATACAATATTGTTCGAAGCAAGAAAACAAGAAATAATCATAACAAGACTCCAGCAACTATTATCTCATGTCACCAATACCATCTGGAACCTGTTCTTCAAAATATGCAATTTAACAATTGTAGGAAAGAAGAAAAGAGAAAACAAGTACCCGTCAATTGCAAGTTACGGACCGCTTGTAATGCATGATACAAGTAAATGGAAAAAACTAACTAATAGCATGGTATAAGCATGATATCAAAATAAACAACTAGCATGGTAAGGTGATCAAGTATCATGTAACATATATCAAGAGTCAAATGAACAAGTATCATGTAAACATGTGTTAAGTTCAAGTTTCGAGTTCAAGAATCATGTGTCAATTCTTGTAGTAATTACTATCTAGGTAGCACTTCATGCACCGCATATTATAACACATGATTGCTATAACAAAAAGTTTCGCTTTAGATTTCATAGTGGACCATAGAGGGCAGTGTACTCAAGGATAAGTAATCCAAGTCATATACCAAATTCCAAATTAACCAAATCATATACCAAATTTCAAATAATCCAAATCATATACCAAATTCCAAATATGGAAAACACGTGCCCCCTTCTGAGTACACGTTTCTGAATTATCTACCATTAGATCTTTCCCTTTAAACCTCGACTTGGTTAATTTGGTATTAATGTCAAACAAACATGTAGGTGTGCAAAATATATCAAGAATAACATGGCATGATCATGTAACATATTCACGTTGTAAGATAAACATGTACTGGTGCAAGATAACACGTAAAGAACAAAATAACCAAATCTCTAGTCCAGGACAGCAAGACCACACTGCAGTAAAACTGAAATTTCCGTTGTTACAAACATGCACATCTGAATCCGTCGAAACTTCTAGAAAATAGACTCCCAACCGAATCCAGCGAATATAAATAAGTCATATAGTAATTCACAAAAATATAGTTCAAAACTGATTTGAATACAGAAAATAGGTTCAGCCCGAAATAATAGAATCGAATTCAAGAGCAAGAAAACAACATGAAAACTTTGTCAATAAATCCACGAAAAATCTGGGGTATTCCCCTATATGTCTAGTATCAGAATATAATGTTTCATAATTTTCCAGTAAAATTTGATCAGTCATCAAAAATCATAAAACATCAATAAACGATATTTTGGCAAATCTGGAATTCCCAAAACTACTGTACAAAAACTATAATATCTCGCAACCAGTGAAACGAAATCCAAATCCGCCAAAGGGAGATGAAAATAGATAGAATAAGCTAACTTTTATATTCCACAAATATTTTTCATACAATCAAAGGAATCAGGATGAAAATACGATTATTTACAAAACAGCGAGCAAAATATAGCAAGTACAGTCTTTATAAACAAGCATGAAATGGAATATAAAACTTATCAATAAAATTCGAAAAAATTCTGGGTAATCCCTAAATAAGAACAGAAAAACTGTCCAAAGTTTCAAATCAAAATAATATTTGTAGCACAAGTAATCATCAAAATCATCAAGAATCGAATTACACCTCTTTAGTAAAACAGTCATATCTCACACATACGGAAACAAAATCGACCAAGGTCAGAAGGGTTGGAAAGTAGACAAATTCCTCTAAAACTCATGTTTTATACTGAAATTAAGATTTCTGACCTTAACATGGTCTAAATTACTGATCAAGATAGAATATCGGCAAAACACAGTATTTCCTCAAAAACTAAACTCAACATAGATCCAACGAAACTTGATCCAAACACAACCGAACATGAAATCGAGTCTACCAAGTGTCCAAACATCATAAAATACGGGTAATTAACAAATCTAAAACAAGTCTATCACATGGTTCTCAACAAATTCCCAAATTCTCAAAAAAATCCCACATACCTGATCAAATCAAGAACGGACAAACCTAAGTTAATTCATGTCGTATGTGTCGTGAGGCAACTATAGTCAAAACACTATAGAGACAATATCAATAAGTGGTTTTACACACGAATTGTCTCTAGAATCCAACTATACTACAAGCGGTATTTAGGACTTGTATCATACAAATGAATTTGAGTACAAATTACTTGCCTTAACCGAAGATGAAAACGAAGAATACCAAGAATAATGTGAACGGATCCCGACCACGAACAAAATCCACGAGCGAGAATTCAACGAACCCACGAACGAAACCCGCGTACAAAAACCACGAACGAACGAGAACCCACTCGCGAACAAAGAGGGACGAGGAGTGGGATGGAGCCGGGGGTGCAGGAGTGGACGGGATGAAATTAAGGGGGGAAGCTGGGATGTAAAAGGCAGCCACTAAGGAAAAATATAGGATATATATGGATTGTTTAAATGAAGTTAGGGTCTGTTTGGAAACATTTAAGTTGGGGAATGGAAATGATGGAATGAAAATGAATGGAGAGGAATGGAAAGAAAGGGAAAGGAATGAATTAACTTTATAAGTTGTGTGTGTTTGGCAATTGGTGGAATGGAATTGTGTTTTTTTGTTTCCATTTCCTAGTCTTGTTTGGCAAACAATGAAATACTATGGATTACCGCATTTTGAGAAACTGTATGAACCTCCATTTTATCTTTCTTTCATTAAGAATCAAACTTAACCATTTTCCTGTTGTCAAACTAATTATTTCTATTACAATTAAACAAATCAGGTGGTTGTTAATTCATCTTAAGTTACATTACACTACTATCATTAGTTATTTGTACCAGTGGAGCCAAAAGAAATTTTAGAAATCCAGCCACAAAATACCGAAGGGGGCCAAAATGCTTCTGATATTTTGCAGAGAGTTCCAAAACTGCATGAGGTAATAAGATTTTTTAGAACTAGAATACGATGAAAAATGGTAAATAAATAAGATGACCATCAGGAAGATAAGATCGAAGTATATGAGTGGACAGAAGGTATTGTTTGCAGGCAAAATAACATAATTTTCATTCAAGAGATCAAAGTAACAAGGTCAGTAACTTTCCATGCTTTCCGTGGGATGGGGCATTTATTCACCTGAAACATGATATACAGACATTTTTATGTTATATACAGGACTGAGAGTTTTATACTGATCAGCCATCTCGTCAAAGAGGTACTTTGATTTTTCTTCTAGTCAAAGTTCACTTTTTATTATTTTTGTTCTGATTTAATTAATAGTATTTTTCGAGGGGGGTCTCAGCTTTCTTTCCATTCCTTTACGCAACTTTCTAAGGGGGTGGAGCTGGAATAGAAATTGGCTAAAATCTTTCTCTAGGGAATAAAATTTAGTTGTTTCCTTTATTTTTTTTTCAAAACAAACAGGCTGTGGAATAGGATAAGATGGGCCTATTCTCAGTTTTCCATTCCTTTCCCTAGTTTTTTGGGTTCCCAAACGCACCCTTAGGATTAGGGGGAAATTTGAGGCGGCTACAGGGAAAGATAAAATTCGGTGCATGGAGTGATAGTTAATATATAAGAGATTAGTGTTGGGCTGTGGTGAGGATCAGGTGGGTTTTTAATGGGTGCAACCGGGTAGATAGGGACAGTGGGTGCGGGTGCATCATAATAATAGGGTAGAGAGAAGGAAACCAGGGTGGATAAAGGTATAGGAAAAATATAGGTGGAGTATTAGGTATAGGTAATTAACGGGTAAAAATAATCTAAGGATGGGTATTAGGTATAGGTTTAGTGGATGGATGGGTATTAGGTATAGGTTTGATGATATATGGTAAATGGGTTATAGGGTAATTAACTATTGGGTAATGGGTTTAATGCATATTGGGTTAGGTTTAGGGAAATAAAATCCAATAGGGTTTTAGGATTATTAAATCCACTAGAAAATATTTATAAAAATATTAGATAAGAAAATGATCTATATAAAAAAATGTAATTTGCATTACACTAGACTTTATTTAAAATAACTACCAATATAATTTATAAATAGAACTAGGCTTTTAATAACCAATCAAGGTAATAACTATAATAAAAATTATAATAAAAATAATAGTAATAATAATAATACTGAATAATAATAATAAAAGTAATAATGACAAAAATACGAATTGTATTACGATATAGAAATCATAGAAAATAGTTACTAATAAAATTGTTGATCGAAAACAGATTTTAAGGGGAGATCCAACAATACATTTTAACAAAAATAATTTGAAAGCAGAAAATAAATATACAAAAATTTGAAATACCGAAAATACATAGAAAATACATTTTTGAGTAAACAGGGGTTACAAATCATACCCACCTTACAACAAAATTTCATCCTCAAAATTTACTTAGGCGGTACATAGGTTAAGGCAAAAGCAAACTCAGGGGAAGGGTAACAAAACAAAGGGGTAAAGGGAAAGGAACAAAGCAGAGGCAATGCCAAAGAAAGAAGGAAGAAGATAACAATGAGGTCAAAAGAATGCAAGAAAAAGAATAAACAGTATCAAAAAGAAAGAAACAACTCAAGATAACAAAGCAATAATGGAGTAGGTAGAACTGGAATCAAAAAGAGAAAAGACAGGGAAGATTCGAATCAAACAATGAATGAGTGCATGATGGCAAAATGGAATGCAAAAAAGAAGTAACCCATATAAAAAATGAAGAAGAGATGACACAAGACTTGCAAGATGACAAGACAAAGAGATGAAGAAATAGATAGACCTGAAATCGAAGAAAAGATGAACAAGGAAGAGATGAACCAAGCAAATAGTCAACGGATGAAGATGAATACAAGGAATAGAAAGAAGCAAAAAATACAAGGAAGCAGAAACAACAAGAGGATCCTGGGAACTGTGGGTTATGGGCCCACAACGCTTCTGCTGCGCCACTCTGATCGGAAGACTCTGCTAATAGCATCCAGCGATGCCGACTGACGGACCAAGCAGGAAGAAAAGAATGGATGGCACCAAAATCAGAAGGATATGGGTACGAGAAGAATAAATTTATACCCAAAAAGAAATCAATCAAAGAGGAGGACTGAAAAAGACTGAAGAATCAAGGAATCAAAGGAATTGAATAAGAAGGGATCAAAAAGAAAGGAATAAGACTATATCCAGAACAATGTTGATAATAATTCATTTATGCATATATGGTTGGTGAAATGTTGAGCAGATCCCAGTTCGAGCCAAGCTTGTCTAATATATCAATCAAACTAATACATTAGCCAAACCTGGACTCGGATACCACTAAAAATCCTGTCATGCCCTGCTTTCCAAAAAGAATACAGAATACAGATACGAGACAAAAGCCCAGCGAATAATTTTCATCATCCATAAGCTATTCAAGTATCTTTACAACATTCACAAGAATTATCAGAGCCGGAAGCAAAAGATACAACCAACATGCACATATGAACCAAAACTACCAACAAGAATACTTAAAACCCAATACATTAATCTCAAATGGTCATAATCTGAATAAGTCAAAATCCTGGATCACATTGCCCAAATACAAGAATAAATCCAAGTACAAGAATATAATATTGTTCAAAGCAAGAAAACAAGAAATAATGATAACAAGACTCCAGCAACTAGTATCTCATGTCACCAATACCATCTGGAACCTGTTCTCCAAAATCTGCAATTTAACATTTGCGGGGAAGAAGAAAAGAGAAAACAAGTACCCGTCAATTGCAAGTTACGGACCGCTTGTAATGCAGGATACAAGTACGTAGGAAAAACTAACTAATAGCATGATATAAACATGATGTCAAAATAAACAACTAGCATGGTAAGGTGATCAAGTATCATGTAGCATATATTAAGAGTCAAATGAACAAGTATCATGTAAACATGTGTCAAGTTCAAGTTCCGAGTTCAAGTATCATGTGTCAATTCTTGTAATGATTACTATCTAGGTAGCACTTCATGCGCCCCATATTATAATACATAGTTGCTACAACGAACAGTTTCGTTTTAGATTTCATAGTGGAGCATAGAGGGCAGTGTACCCAGAGACAAGTAATCCAAATCATATACCAAATTCCAGATTAACCAAATCATATACCAAATTTCAAATAATCCAAATTATATACCAAATTCCAAATATGGGAAACACGGGACCCCCTTCCGAGTACACGTTTCTAAATTATCCACCATTAGATCTTTTCCTTTAAACCCTGGCTTGGTTATTTTGGTATTAATGTCAAACAAACATTTAGGTGTGCAAAACATATCAAGAATAACATGGTATGATAATGTAACAAGTTCACGTTGCAAGATAAATATGTACGAGTGCAAGATAACACGTAAGGAACAAAATAACCAAATCTCTAGTTCAGGACAGCAAGACCATACTGCAGTAAAACTAAAATTTCCGTTGTTACAAACATGCAAAACCGAATCCGTCGAAACATCTAGAAAATAGAATCCCAACCAAATCCATCGATTATAAATAAGACATATAGTAATTCACAAAAATATAGTTCAAAACTGATTTGAATACAGAAAATAGGTTCAGCCAGAAATCAGAGAATCAAATTCAAAAGCAGGAAAACAGCATGAAAACTCTTTAAATAAATCTACGAAAAATCTGAGATATTCCACTATATGTCTAATATCAGAATATAAAGTTTCATAATTTTCTAATAAAATTTGATTAGTCATCAAAAATTATAAAACAACAATAAACGATAGTTTGGCAAATCTGGAATTCCAACGCTACTGTATGAAAACAATAATATCTCGCAACCAGTGAAAAGAAATTCAAATCCGCCAAAGGGAGATGAAAATAGATAGAATAAGCTAACTTTTATACTTCACAAACATTTTTCATACAGTCAAAGAAATCAGGGTGAAATACAATTCTTCATAAAACAGCGAGCAAAATACAGCAAGTACAGTCTTTATAAACAAGCATGAAACGGCATATAAAACTTATGAATAACATCCGACAAAATTCTGGGTAATCCCTAAATAAGAATAGAAAAACTGACCAAAGTTTCAAATCAAAATAATATTTGCAGCACAAGTATTAAAATAATTTAATCATCAAAATCATAAAAAAACGAAATCTGGAAACAAATTACACCTCTGTAGTAAAACAGTCATATCTCACACTTACAGAAACGAAATCGACCAAGGTCAGAGGGGTTGGAAAGCAGACGAATTCCTCTAAAACTCATGTTTTATACTGAAATTAAGATTCTGACCTTAATATGGTCTAAATTACTGATTAAGATAGAATATCGGCGAAACACAGAATTTCCTCAAAAACTAAACTCAACATAGATCCAACGAAACTTGATCCAAACACAACCAAACATGAAATCGAGTCTACCAAGTGTCCAAACATCATGAAATAGGGTAATTAACAAATCTAAAACAAGTCTATCACATGGTTTTCAATAAATATCCAAATTCTCACAAAAATCCCACATACATAATCAAATCAAGAATGGGCAAACCTAAATTAATTCATGTCATATGTGTCGTAAGGCAACTATAGTTAAAACACTATAGAGACAATATCAATAAGGGATTTCACACACGAATTGTCTCTAGAACCCAACTACACTACAAGTGGTATTTAGGACTTGTATCATACAAATGAAGTTGAGTATAAGTTACTTGCCTTAACCGAAGACGAAAACGAAGAACACCAAGAATAACGGAAACGGATCCCGACAACGAACAAAACCCACGAGCGAGAATTCAACGAACCCACGAACGAAACTCGCGTACAAAAACCATGAACAAACGAGAACCCACTCGCAAACAAAAAGGGACGAGGAGTGGGATGGAGCCGGGGGTGCAGGAGTGGACGGGATGAAATTAAGGGGGGAAGCCGGGATGTAAAAGGCAGCCGCTAAGGAAAAATATAGGATATATATGGATTGTTTAATTGAAGTTAGGGTTAGGGGGAAATTTGAGGCGGCTACAGGGAAAGATCAAAATTCGGTGCATGGAGTGATAGTTAATATATAAGAGATTAGGGTTGGGCTGTGGTGAGGATCGGGTGGGTTTTTAATTGGTGCAACCGGGTAGATAGGGACAGTGGGTGCGGGTGCATCATAATAATAGGGTAGAGAGAAGGAAACCAGGGTGGACAAAGGTATAGGGAAAATATAGGTGGAGTACTAGGTATAGGTAATTAACGGGTAAAAATAATCTGAGGATGGGTATTAAGGGTGCGTTTGGCCTAACCTTTTTTAGCTTTAAAGCTACTTCAGAAGGAGAAGCTAGAAAGTACAGCTTTGAAATTAAAAGTTGAAGCTGTTTGGATAGTCAGCTTTTTTTTTAACTTTAAAGCTACTTTTAAGCTAGAAGTTGTTTGGCATATATCAATTAAAAGCTACTTTTATACATCATCTTCACCAAATCCCTAATCCCTAATCCCTAATCCCTAATCTCCACCAAATCAACCATCTGTAGCACATGGGTTCATATGGAATTTTTTCCAAGAAATCCATGCTGCAGGTTGAAGGGTGGTAACGTTTGCAATGCAGTTTTGTTCACTTCCCTTCTTGTTGTGCCACGTTGCAAGGCAGTGGTTTCTAGATATGAAGAAGATTTGATCTTCATTAACTGTGGAAAATCCAAAAGTAAGGTAATTATATCCATTTTCTGATCCTTGATTTCTTCTTATAAGAATTATGATGATTACCCTAATCCCTAATCCCTAATCCCCACCAAATCTACGTATCACCTTCTCCCCTCCTGTCACCTGCCGTCAAGTTCTCCCCTAACGGCCAACTCATCGCCGTCGCCGTCAAGAGCCGGATTGTTCAAATCGAAGAAGAAGGGGAGAGTTGGGTTTTGATTTTTTTTTTCTTTGTTGGTTTTGATCTAGAAGCTAGAAGCTAGAAGCTAGAAGTAGATCTTGGGAGCTTCTTTTAGAGCTCCTTTTTCTTCATAAAAAAAGCTACTTCTCTTTTTGTAGAGCTTTTCAAAATATATGTTTGGCCCAGCTTCTCCTTCTAAAGGAGAAGCTAAGCTAATTTTAAGCTGGGCCAAACACTACTTAGGTATTGGTCTGATGATATATGGTAAATGGGTTATAGGGTAATTAACTAATGGGTAATGGGTTTAATGCATATTGGGTTGGGTTTAGGGAAATAAAATCCAATAGGGTTTTAAGATTATTAAATCCACTAGAAAATATTTATAAAAATATTAGATACAAATATGATCTATATAAAATAAAATAATTTGCATTACACTAGACTTTATTTAAAATAACTACCAATATAATTTATAAATAGAACTAGGTTTTTAATAACCAATCAAGGTAACAACCATAATAAAAATGATAATAAAAATAATAGTAATAATAATAATACTGAATAATAATAATAAAAGTAATAATAACAAAAATATGAATTGTATTACGATATAGAAATCACAGAAAATAGTTACAAATAAAATTATTGATCGAAAACAGATTTTAAGAGGAGATCCAACAATACATTTTAACAAAAATAATTTGAAAGCAGAAAATTAATTTACTAAAATTTGAAATACCGAAAATACACAGAAAATATATTTTTGAGAAAACAGGGGTTACAATGGCTTTCCTTTATCTCCATCTAGGGCTAGATGTAAATGTTATTGAACCAGTACATCATACATGTCCACATTCCAGAGATTAAAGTTTATCTTACCATCGAACTGCTTGATCTTCACGTAGCTGTGACCTGTCAGCACTAGCAAATCTTATAAACAACCAAAAAAGTAGATCACACCAATCATATAAAGATTTATCCTGGTTTGGTCAAACCCTAATTCAGGGGGAAATATAAGGAGATATTATTTAATTACATAAGATTACATAAACTACAAACTCACTCACCAAGAACTATCTCTCGAGCCTCACTTTCAGTGTACAAATCTCAATAAAGTACTTATCTCTCTCAATAAAGGCTATTACAATATACAAAGTTGTAAAGAAACCCTAGGTTTAGTATTGATATAAGAATCGTCCAGTATATTGTGAAGAAAAAGCCACACGATAGGAGACATACGATCTATATTGGACTAGAAAATGAGCTCAAATGATCACCCAAATGCATAGCCAATAATTGTTAACCGCCGTTGGCGGTGGACTGTCCAAATGCGCAGTCGACCACAATTGATAAAATCCAAACAGAGAGTTCTGATGGTCGGGCAGTCCACCGTCAATTGATATGCTTGCTGTTGCAATTGTTGTTATTGCTTCCAACGACGCTTCAACCTTCCTTCACTTCATTTCACCGTCTTCTCTTCAAATCGAACCCAAGTATGCAATACATCCAACAAGTTACATATATCCGACTCACATACTTAATAACCATAATCAAACAATGTAACATCCTGAATGGGTTGACATCCATTGTTAAAAAACTCAAGGACGACTTGTGCCATAAGTCTCCTTTAGTCAAAGAATGTAGTAATGTAGTTGTGCTCTACTTCACCTAAAACTCATAGGTTTCAAACCCAATGTGAACTTCTGTTGCCTGAATGACTACCGGTTAAATAGTGAATTGTTTGTATTTGTAGTCACTTTTAACATTATTATCCATATTAAAGTGTGAATGTGGTTGTAATTTGTCCTTAAGCTGGTGAAGTAGGAAAGAAATTAATTAACTTCTAGGATTCAACAACCTATTCCGAATATCCTCAGTCCTATCTAAATTCCTGACATTGAGAGAAGAAGAAGAAGAAGAAGAATATGTTCTCGTCCATTTTGGTAAATTATAAATGAAATTGATAATGATAAAAATTAGAGCAAATCCGGGGCCGTACGATTCTAGCACAGATCTAAAAATTTCTATAGACAAGTTAACCATAACGGATCTTCTTCATGCTCATCTAAAAGTTATGGGCCGTTCTCATGCCTATTAAAAGCGACTAAGCCCACTAGGAAAAACACCCAGTACATTAGGGCTGTAAGTCAAGTCTCTTATTCCCAGACAAGTGAGTCTTATCTCTTGAGGAAAAGAATCAACGGGAGATAAAGGATTCATATTAATCTAATGGATCCATATCAACCTCCTAAACTGTTTCTCAAGCCTATAAATGCACTCCCCCTCCTTATTCAGAAGGTAATAAAAAAATCTACAATTTCTCTCTCAAACTCTCTTTCTCTCTCTGTATCTAACTTGAGCATCGGCTGGTCTACCGACAGGGTCATCCCCGGTATTTCAGGCTTTCTGTAGGTCCATCGGATGTGTCAGCAACAATTGGACTCATATCACGGTGTTCAATCAACGATCCAGATCTACACTCGGGAGCTTCAACAACTTTTTACGGCGATAATCAAATGTTAGATATTTAGTAGTTTCCTTCATAATATAAACTCACTATCTGTTTTCTCCCACAACAAAATAAGCAACAACAAATTGGTGCCATATATGGGAAACTACACAGATCTACTTCATTGATCAGAACTTGCCATGAGAAATACTAAATTCTCCCGCCATGCCCCTCAGACTAAGAGGGAGAGCAACGACCTCAAGCCGTTCAACCAACTTTTTTTATCATCCAGCTCCTCCTATGGAGGACCCAATTCCTCTTCATAAGCCAGATCTGCCCCAACATTGTAACCAAGCTCTTATAGACGGAGAGGCACCGGGGGGCTCCCGATAAAGTCGTCATGAACAACTCCTTCTGTACGACCGTATCTCATTCCATAATGCTTCCACTGATTCAATAACCTCACGAGGTCTTCAGGGGTTGAGAGATCTCCACCAAATCATCAGCTCCAGGCAACAAGGTACCAATCTATGGATCCATTCGGATGAGAGGCGCACCCAAACTGAGGCCACCCGCTCAGAATGTCTGAAAAACCGGAGAAGCAACTTTCCCCAAAGGCCGAGATCGAGATACTCCTCCTCTCATAGGTGGAACACTGCAGAAAGAAGCCCAACTCATGAGTGTCGAAAGCATCTTGAGAGAAACAAAGAGCAAGAGCTCTCATAGGTGGAACACTGCAGAAAGAAGCCCAACTCATGAGTGTCGAAAGCATCTTGAAAGAAACAAAGAGCAAGAGGTCCCAGTTGTAATACCCCGGATTGTACAACACTTATATATATTTATATATATATATATATATATATATATATATATATATATATATATATATATACACACACACATTGTCTGTATGCGTGCATACGATTGCAGTGTTTTGTTTGATTTTACTATTGTTGGTGTGCGGTTAGGTTTGCGGTGTAACACTCCGAATTCCAAAATAGACTGAATTCGAAGTTCCACAGGATCTTTACACTTCATTTCGTACAATTTTACAAAAAATTTAAAACTTTTATTTCAACAATAATTACATCAGAGTCTATTACATCAACAAGCAGCGGAATGAATAAAATACAACAATAACAAATGTACAACTGTAACAACTTTAACATTTAAATGATCATCAGCATCAAATCATCTTTATATCTTCTTGTAACTCCAAGTCCTGTATGTAAAATTGTGGGCACGTCAGTTTCTTACAACCGAAGAAATGTTATACACGGTCATCCTCGCTATGCCAAAACAGTATAACAATTCTTAAATACTTTAGCAAACACAAACTTGATCACAAATAAAGCTACAAAGGGACTATCCTATTGATGTCGTATTGTGATGTGCACTTAGTGCTCAATTCAGTTATTTAGTATTAAATGACACTAATGCGCACTTGTTCGGATTCTATGCATCCCATACAACATAGGTCCAAGGGCAAGCCCTTAATCGTTCTTCATCTTGAAGGGTTCAATCCCTCGTCATAACTTAATCTACTATTGTAACTACGGTAAGTATCCTGGATGTTCTACGAACTATGAACTCATGTCTAGGTGCCCTGGAGAGAATCCCAACGCACTGACACATGACTCATCATGCAGGCATCCTGTGATAATTTACCTCCTACCATAGACATGACACCACCCGCAGTCGCCAAACACCCCACGAGCGTCGCCACCGGGACGGTACTCTGGAGCAGTATCCACATCCTACTCAAGACGCATTATGGGACATCCTGTGAATACTCTCACGCTGCCAATCCAATGGCCCTCATACTCAATGTTTTTCTCTTACTTTTGTCACATCTTCACTATGTATCTAATCCTTACAATTTTGTTTGTTTTAAAAGAAAATGATCATAACCTAGAGCTAGATTACCCTACAGGATTTAAATCAAAACAAGCAGAGACAGTTATCCTACCTGGCTACTTCTCAAGAGACGCTCAACATTTAACGGTTGGCTCTCAAAAATTCATAAATAAAACTGCCGGTCACTAGGGTCTTGCCTAGCCTCTAGATTCCAATAACTATCTCTTTCTAGAGATCAACAGTATTTCATATTCAATCTCAAAACAGTTTTTCAAGTTCTTTATTCACAATCTCTTTCTCAAAGAGGAACATTTCTTTTATAATCTCATAACATGAAATAATTCAATTCAACTGCATTTATCAATTCAATCACTTATAACGTTGTATGCATTTCAAAGAGTCTCGATCAAGTATAGAAAATCACAAAATCTCGTTAAGAGAATAATCTGATTTCAATCCAAATATTCATCTCTATTCAATTAGACAAGAGTCACACTCTTCATTAGAAAAATTACTTTTAATTCTTTTAATCGATAAACCCGAGTTCTTTGATAATACTCAATGTCGAAATTCTCTTTTAATACTTCCAAAATGTCTCAAATATTGTAGAATCAATTTTCATGAAGTCTAAACAATTTTAGGAATTTAAATAGGATTTTTTCCCAAATTTCATTTCACTTTAAAACTCATAAAAACCATTAAAATCAAAAAAAGACAACTTTGGGCGCCATGGGGTTTCGAACCAGGCACATACGGCAACAACAGTGACAGCTTTAATGGCGCCCCACTAACCAAGATGTCTCTGTGACTTCTTTGTCACAAAGGCGGGCCGATAACCCCTAAATACTTGCTCTCGGGTTCTGGGTATTTTTAAACAAAACAAAACAAAAATAATTTGGGATAACCAGTCTCGAACCCATGACCATTAAGCTCCGCCAAGCTACAGCAATACTCTTAAAATGCAACCACTAACCAGTAGAGACAAGGTGACTAATAGATACACGGCTCCAAAAAAATACTGTAACCCCTATTTTCCCAAAATTGTATTTTTGTGTATTTTGGGTATTTTAAAAAATTTCGCAAATTATTTTTTTCTGGATTTCAAATTTCGTTCGTCAAAATGTATTTTTATATCTCTTATATTTTTTCGGAACCATATATTGGATTATTTTCAATATATTTTCTTTTTCTTTTATTTTTGACCTCCTTGTGCTGATTGTGCGTCGTTTGTTCGTTTTTCGGCATTTTGAGTTCTTTTTTCCGTTTTCTTGGTCTCTTTCATTATATTTATTTATTTTGGTGATGTGATAGATTTTTGGTGGTGTTTTGCCCAGTTTGTGATTTTTGGCCCTTAAGGAGATTTTTAGGAGCCATAAAATTCTCTATATATTGTATCCCCATTTGAATTTGACCCAATACTCATTACCCAATTGTATACCTATTAATTCATATTGATACCCACTACCCATTAACCCACAATTAATCCATATATATAACCCCCTAATCCCCTTTAACCCTAACCCTAATTGTGTTTTCTCTCCTCCTCAAGAATACATCCCGGCCCCCTCTCCTATTCTAATTCCTACTCCCGGCCTGCATCTCCCCTTCCCATAACCAAGCCTCCCCATCAGCATCCACCCCTTCCATGGCCATTAATCCACCATACTACAACCCTGATACATCCAAAACCCTACTTTCCCCCTCCTATTGTGGCCGGCATCTCCAAATAGCACCACCACCTTCCAATCCAGCACATAACTCTCCCCCTTACTGATTTGTCAAGTGGGTATCACCCACTTTAGTTCGTGCATCAAGGAGTTCGATCGTAGGAGCTTTTCGGTTCGTGGGTTCGCTTGAAAATGCGTGGAAAGGCTATTTTGTTCGTGGATTTTCTTCTTTGGACTCGTTGGCATCGTTTCCACTCCATTAAGAGGCAAGTAACTTGTACATAATTTTATTAGGTTGGTACAACTCAAAAGGTTCACATATAGGGTAGTTGAGACTAGAGACGGCCAAAGATTGTATTTTTATTTATGGATTTTATCTCTATTGTGTAAATTAGGCCATAGATGACTTAGGACATGAGAATTGATAGGTTGATGCCCTAGGTTTCACCCAAATTTGATTTTGATCGTGTATGAGACATTATGCATGCTATGTGTTTGATTGATTGTCCATGTGAGAAATATTAGTTTTTAACATGTTAGAAACCCTTTAGTATGATATTTAGATGATGGATAGGCTGCGTTTCAAATTTTATTGAGTTTGGTTCATTTTTGTAGAAGTTATGACGTTTCTAAGATGAGTTGTGAAATCTGGAATTTCGGGCTGTGCTTTGTTGTTTACTGTTTTCACCTATGTTAGGGTCCGAATATCAACATGGACATTTGACAGTAAATTGTAGATAATTGAATCTATTTTCAAACACCACTGGTTTCACTGCGTTTGGAATTCGTATGCAGGAGATATGTTAATTTTAGTGCATGTGTGTCCGTAGTTTCCAGATTCAGTTTGGGGTAGTTTTTGTTAACTATTTATTTTCAAGATCTAGGTTATACATGATACCATGCCATAATACTTTGCCCAGTGTTTCCCCATGATGTTAGCAAGTTCCCAGATTTATGTGGTATTTTAAAGATAAGTTTTGAGTGATGTTTCATATCCTTTTCCATGATCTACTTTTTCCGTAAACTTGCGTGTTATTTTATGTTGAATGCCGTTTTCACCCAAGTTATATGTACTGTATGAAAATTTTATGTGAGATATGAAAGTTGGAGAATTTTATCTACTTTCACCCCATTTTGGAGGAACTGGATTTTGATGCGCTGTTTGCGAGATATGTTTGTTTTCGTACAGCAGTGTTGAGAAATTTCAGATTCACCAAAACCAGGTTTTGTGTTGCTTTTCATTTTTTACGACTTAGTTATACTTCCTGGAAAATTATGAAAATTATTATTTTGAGTCTATATATTTAGGGGATTACCCCAGATTTTTAGTGGATTTATTTGATGAGTTTACATGCTGTTTTTATGTGTTGGAAGTCATTCTCCTGTTTTCTGGCTGTACATGAAATCTGTGTTGAAATGAGTTTTAAGCTGAGATGTTGTGAACTAGTATAGGACTTTATTATACTCGTTAGAAGCGTGTGGATGTGTAGTTTCCTAGATCCTTCGACGGATCATGATTTTCATACCTGTAACTCTTTGAATCACTGGTTTAGTGCTGACTAGTCTTGCTGTCCTGATTATGAATCTAGTATATTTTTGCTCGTATATGTGAATCTATATTACCCATGCACGCTGATTTGATATCCTGGACCTATACCTGATCCCATCATGCTTATTTGACACTATTTTACGCATAATCATGCTTTTTGGATATTAATAATTAAAAGTAACTAAGCCGGGGTTAATCGGAAAGATCTAGTAGCGGATAATTCAGAAACGTATACTCGAAAGGGGGCCCGTGTTTCCCACATTTGGAATTTGGTATATGATTTAGAATACTTGAAATTTGGTATATGATTTGGATTACTTGGAATTTGGTATATGATTCGGAATATTTGGAATTTGGTATATGATTTGGAATATTTGAAATTTGGTACATGATTTGGATTACTGTTCCTGAGTACACTGCCCTGTATGGTCCCCTATAAAATCTAAAACGAAAACTGTTTTGTTGTAGCAACCATGTGATATAATTTGGGGCGCATGAAGTGCTACCTAGATAGTAATCACACAAGATTTGAACTTAATACATGAACATGATACTTGACATGATATGCGTGCTTGACTACATGATACATGAGACTTGGTAAATGAGACTTGAATTACTTGAAACATGATACGTGATACACGATTACATGACACTTGACACTTGATGCATGTTTATAGAATACCTGATTTATGCCATGTCCCTTGATACTTTTACCATGCTAGTTTGTCTAGGTTGACATTATACATATACCATGTTCTAGTTAGTTATTCCCTTTCCATGTGCTTGTATCCTACTCTATTTGTGACCCGGACTTGCCATTGACGGGTACTTGTGTTTTCTCTTTTCTCTTTCCTGCATTCGTTGTATTGCAGATTTTGGAGGACAGGTACCTGAAGGTATTGGCAAGATGAGGGGCCAGAGGCTAAAATTTTGCTATTATTATCTCTTATAGCTGCTTGAACAAATATTGTATTTTGAGACTTGTAATTATTCTTGTATTTGGGCATTATGACCGAGGAATATTGTGTATTTCAGATCATGACTATTTGAGATTAATCTATTATATTTCAAGTATTCTTGTTGGTATTTGGTTCATAAGTGCATGTGGTTGATCTTTTTCTGGCTTCCGATTCTGATTATACTGTGATATGTTGTAAAGATTTCTTGAACAGCTTATGGATGATGAAAATCATTTGCTGGGTTTTTGTTACGTACTCGTATTCCGTATTTTTGGGAAGCGGGGCGTGACAAATACTTTTATATGTACTTCACTGTAATGAATTTTCCTTTACGAAACTCGATTCTTCAATTGATTCGTACTTCTACAAAATGTAATTAATTTTTCCAGAGTATGCTTCTTTGAAAAATATGTCATACATGTTTTTAAATTCATAATTTCTCATTTTTTTCAAGATATTTCTTTAAATGTATAAAAACACATATAGTTAATTTTGCCAAAACAAAATGTTGTTTTTCATCAAAAATTCCTTTATAAAATTTCTATACTCACGAAATAAATGTTATAGAGATTAGATCCTCACTTCTTTGCCACATTAGCATCAAAAGTCATTCTTCCTATATTTGCATTATTTCATTTATTATTTTAATCATGCATCATACAATCACAACTTACCAAATGGCACATATTTTGCATGCAAATATTCTAACAATCATCATAACAAACTTTGGACAATAAATTTAGCAATTCACATCTATCACATTAATTAAAATTTAGCAATCAATCTCTACAACAACTAGCATGTAATTTTCATCATACCAATTCAAATTTAACGAATAATATTATATATTATCTACCATGCAATTTCTACTCCTATATTAGAAAGAATTTAGGAAACACCCACCCAAAGTTAAAGAATTTGTGATTGTACTCAATTAAACTCCTAGAATTAGGAGCTCCTAAAGAAACTCCAATTGCAAACTCCTCGAAATCCGTGCACCAAAGCAAAGACTCCAACTCCACATTTTCGGTCAGCAACAGACAGGGCATCATCCAAATCCATTTCGGTAGCACATGAATCTCCAATTGCATCCTCATGTATGCATATACTACATATATACATCTACACATCTATATATGTGATAGAATTAGATATAGGTATATATATATAGAAGGGGAGTAGGTGGCATGTGCTGGATGTTGCTTTTGGTTGCTTTTCGGCAATGACAGAAGAGAGAGAGAGAAGGAAATGGTAAAGTGGTCACTTGGATTGTATGGTGTATATGTATATACATATACATCAATTGTATGATGGAGAATAATAAAGCTTGCTGGATTGGTTTGGAGACTTGGTTTCGGAAATACAACAGAGGAGGAAGGAGAGAATGTAGAAGACATGAAGGATAATAGGGTGTAGGAGTATTACTAGGATCTAATTAGTTGGTAGTTGTTAAAACTAATTGTCCACTACTCCACTAACTAAACCACTAACACAATTCAAAACATTGTATTTCCCTCCTCTCCAAAAAACAGCCAGGCCACCTTCTCATATCATGCCCCAAAACACAGGCACGTGTTTTGCACTCGCATACATTTCACTTATACACATATATATATTTAAATTCAAATATTTGCATACAATATATTGTACATGTTTAAGTAAAAGTAAGTTTAATAAAAATTTATTGATTTTCACGCACAAATAAAATGAATACAATCATATTTTATGAAATTTATTTTGAACAAGAATCCGCTTAAACACGTGCACCAAAAAAAACATGTGCGTCGCCTTGTAAAATCTCAAAAATTCAAAATTGACTATATCGACCGAAAAACATTTATAAATAATCAGAATGTAACACAAGAAAAATATAATCAATATACACACTCAATATTGTAACTAACACGTATGTTGAAAATACGTGCATTACAAGTACAAAATTATTTTAATAAAAAACAGACGAAAAGTGAATTCCCGTTTATAAAATGAATTTGAACGCGTCATAAAAACAAATAATTTAAACACATCAAAAACATCGCACGTTACGGTAGAATACCTGAAATCGACACGTGCATCGATAATACGTAAAAAGCACGTAAAAATACAAAGATTAAAATTTAGCATTTGAGTTTGTCTCAAATGGGATTATAAGAATACGGGGATGCATAAGTAATCGGAATTCAAAATACATATTGAAATACATTACGGATATCACCACTAACGGTACAAAATGCACGTGCGTAACACCCGAGGACAAAATTGTCATTTCAATTTTGCGGGGTGTTACACTCTCCCCCCTTAGAACAGTTTTGTCCCCAGAACTCGCTAAGGTAAAAGTTTTATTTTCTACACACTAAAGAAAAATATCCTTATTGTATATAGGAAATTGGAAACATTTAAGAAAAATTAATGCAGTCTGTAAATAAGTAATGGAAAAAAACAAGACAAACACTATATAAGGAAATTATGGGTATCAAAATCTTATGAGGACGGGACAAGAAAACTAGGAAAATAACATAAGAAAATAAATGTAACAGTAAAGGATAGTATATATTGAAAGGAGCTTTTCATACAAAATACTATTAAGTAAACAATTAGATAAAATGATAAATAAACTTAGTCATTAATTGTGAAATAGTTTAGAAAATAATGCAATAAAGAGAAACATAGTCAATGGATACTTTATAAATAGATTTAGTAGTCAAAATTCATCAAAGTAATAAGTGGTAGAAAATCGTAAACTAAATTGGTACTGTATATTACAAGAAAAATTGAATTAGCAATTTAAACAGAAGATTATTGGATAACAGTTTTGAAAAGTAAACGAGAATGAAATTTCGTTCAAAGTATAGGCAACATCAAATGATTTTGTATACCAATTAATATCATAAAATAATTTGTAAGGTAAATACACTAATCATATATGTATGATTTTTTTTTTAAATGAAAAGGCATAGATCCAAATAATTTCGATTTGTCAAGTAGACCAAGAAAATCAGCATACAAAATTATACACGTACGTAGACGTAAAATTATAGGGTTAAACAACAATATCATGATACGAAAATTATAAATGATTTGTAGGAGTAAAATAATACATTATGGTTGTAAAAGTAGTAACAATGCAAAACTAATCATATAGAAGTGAATCATGAATTATAAACAAAAGTAAAATAAATAAAAATTGTTGGTGAGTAGCCACCAAATTTGAGATAAGTTAACAGCAAAATAAAATACGATGAAGTGGTATGAAATACTTACTCATGAAAAGATTTAAAATAAAGAAGAAAATGGTAAGATAGTTGAGATTAAGTAGTAAATACACAAGTATGATAGAGAAATCAGTATAAGCAATATAATTCTAGGTTGTAAAATATTATAAGATAGTATAAGCTAGTACAATAATGGAATAGTTGTCAGTGAATATTATAGAAAAACAGAGTAGGGGTTATCTAAGTATAATATCTCCTTCTGGTGTAGGTTCGCCTCGTTGGTATCCAACTGCAGACATGCCTCCTTGAAATCAAGTTGCAGAATTGCCTCTACGACATCCGATTGCAATTTGCCTTCTGGACATTAGGTTGCAGACTGTGCCTCCCCGACGTCCAGTTGCAGTTTGCCTCCATTGACGTCTAGTTGCATATTTGCCCTCTTGACATCAGGTTGCACCAAAATGGAAGATGGAAAGATGTAATCTTCCATATATACTTGGATATCGGGTGTTTAAGAAGGTATGATGTTATGTTTGAAATCAGTGATATAAAAATAGATGAAAAAAATTGTAAATGAAGTAGGAAATTACATTATCAAAATAGATAGACTTTAAATATAGGATATACAAAGTTTGTAATAATGAAAAAATGATTTATAACATTCAGAAGAAAATAGTATAAAGTATATGCACGAGATGAAAATACAAATGAAAACGATAATTATATAGTGTATGTATTATATTGAAAAAGCGTAAAACTTTAAAATTTATGACTAGCGATTAATAGTAAAAGTGAATATAACATAACAAATTAGTAAGTAATATGTAATAACAATAGTATCGAATATAGACAATAAAATAAAATGGGATGTTATATTTATATGAGTAGAATATTTCAATCTTGTTAAAAATGTACTGAAATATATAAGACAATATAAGGAAATGAAAAAATATAGTATCACAAAATAAAATCATATAAAATGAATGTACATAAGCAAAATTCATAAGCAAAATTCAAAATACAATAATAAATGAAGAAAATAATAGTTATAATATTAATTTAACAAGCGGTAATAAAATAGCAATGTAAACGAATAAACATAGAGGGACATAAAAACACGAAAGACAAAATTTTAAGATTGAAAGATAGATAAAACAAATTCAAAAGATCAAAACTAAGGAAAACAGAAAAAAATAATAGGTATTCAGGCGATTTAATAGTATAAGAAAATATTTATTTGAAAAATATTGAATATGGAAAAAGTTTATGATGAAAATCTACAAAAATAATTTGAGGGGGAAGTGTGTCTATGTGCAAAGTATCATGAATGACGGTTCAAGCCTAGCATGCTTCCACTGCGCCCCTCTAATACCAAGGGAAAAATGTGCTCGCATACAATCACATATCAATGTATACGAGGAGAGCATCATGAATGAGAGTGGTTATTGAACTCACATTCACGACTCCAGCCATCTAATAGAGAAGGGAGAAAGAAAAACATCAACGAATAAAGCAACACAAATGTAAATCACTTACATTTAAATCTCTATTGACTGAACCCACACGTCTAATGTCCACTCTAGGGTGTCGTTCCTTATAAATTTGTACTATTTATGAAGCATAGCTCTGATACCACTCTGTAACACCCCGAATTCCAAAACAGACTGGATTCGAAGATCCACAGGATCTTTACACTTCATTTCGTACAATTTTTCAAGTAATTTAAAACTTTTATTTCAATAATAATTACATCAGAGTCTTTTACATCAACAAGCAGCGGAATGAATAAAATACAACAACAACAAATGTACAATTATAACAACTTTAACATTTAAATGATCGTCAACATCAAATCATCTCTATATCTTCTTGTAACTCCAAGTCCTGCAAGTAAAACTGTGGGCACGTCAGTTTCTTACAACCGAAAAAATGTTATACACGGCTATCCTCGTTATGCCGAAACAGTATAACGATTCTTAAATACTTTAGCAAATACAAATTTGGTCACAAACAAAGCTACAAAGGGACTATCCTATTGATGTCGTGTTGTGCTGTGCACTTAGTGCTTAATGCAGTTATTTATTACATGACACTAATGCGCACTTGTTCGGATTCTATGCATCCCATATGATATAGGTCCGAGGGTAAGCCCTTAATCGTTCTTCATCTTGTAGGGTTCAATCCCACGCCATGACTTAATCTATCACTGTAACTACGGTAAGTATCCTAGATGTTCTACGAACTATGAACTCATGTCTAGGCGTCCAGGAGAGAATTCCAACGTACTGACACATGACTCATCATCTAGGCATCCTGTGGTAATTTACCTCCTACCATAGACATGACACCATCCGCAGTCGCCAAACACCTCACGATCGTTGCCACCGGGACGGTATTCTGGAGCAGTATCCACGTCCTACTCATGACGCATCATGGGACATCCTGTGAATACTCTCACGCCGCCAATCTAATGGCCCTCATACTCAATGTTTTTCTTTTACTTTCGTTACATCTTCACTATGTATCTAATCCTTACAATTTTGTTTGTTTTAAAAGAAAATCATCACAACCTAGAGCTAGCTTATCCTACCGGATTTAAATCAAAACAACAGAGACAGTCAGCCTACCTGGCTACTTATCAAGAGACAATCAACCCTCAATGGTTAGCTCTCAAAAATTCATAAATAAAACTGCCGGTTACTAGGGTCTCGCCTAGCCTCTAGATTCCAATAACTATCTCTTTCTAGAGATCAACAGTATTTCATATTCAATCTCAAAATAGTTTTTCAAGTTCTTTATTCACAATCTCTTTCTCAAAGAGGAACATTTCTTTTATAATCTCATAACATGAAATAATTCAATTCAACTTCATTTATCAATTCAATCACTTACAACGTTGTATGCATTTCAAATAGTCTCAATCATGTATAGAAAATCACAAAATCCCATTAAGAGAATAATCTAATTTCAATCTAAATATTCATCTCTATTTAATTAGATAAGAGTCACACTCTTCATTATAAAAATTACTTTTAATTCTTTTAATCGATAAACCCGAGTTCTTTGACAATACTCAATGTAAAAATTCTCTTTTAATACTTCCAAAATGTCACAAATATTGTAGAATTAATTTTCATGAAGTCTAAACAATTTTAGAAATTTAAATAGAATTTTTTCTCAAATTTCATTTCACTTTAAAACTCATAAAAACCATTAAAATAAAAAAAAAGAAAACTTTGGGCGCCAGGGGGTTTCGAACCAGGCATACACGGCAGCAACAGTGACAGCTTTAATGGTGCCCCACTAACCAAGATGTCTCTGTGACTTCTTTGTCACAAAGGCGGGCCGATAACCCCTAAATACTTGCTCTCGGGTTCTGGGTATTTTTAAACAAAAAAACAAAAATAATTTGGGATAATCAGTCTCGAACCCATGACCATTAAGCTCTGTCGAGCTACAACAATACTCTTAAAATGCAACCTCTAACCAGTAGGGACAAAGTGACTAATTGGTACAAGGCTCCAAAAAAATACTTTTATATGTACTTCACTGTAATGAATTTTCCTTTAAGAAACTCGATTCTTCAATTGATTCGTACTTCTACAAAATGTAATTAATTTTTCCAGAGTATGCTTCTTTGAAAAATATGTCATACATGTTTTTAAATTCATAATTTCTCATTTTTTTTGGAAGATATTTCTTTAAAATGTATAAAAACACATATAGTTAATTTTGCCAAAACAAAATGTTGTTTTTCATCAAAAGTTCCTTTATAAAATTTCTATACTCACGAAATACATATTATTGAGATTAGATCCTCACTTCTTTGCCACATTAGCATCAAAACTCATTTTTCCTATATTTGCATTATTTCAATTATTATTTTAATCATGCATCATACAATCACAACTTACCAAATGGCACATATTTTGCATGCAAATATTCTAACAATCATCATAACAAACTTTGGACAATAAATTTAGCAATTCACATCTATCACATTAATTAAAATTTAGCAATCAATCTCTACAACAACTAGCATGTAATTTTCATCATACCAATTCAAATTTAACGAATAAAATTATATATTATCTACCATGCAATTTCTACTCCTATTTTAGAAAGAATTTAAGAAACACCCACCCAAAGTTAAAGAATTTGTGATTGTACTAAATTGAACTCCTAGAATTAAGAGCTCCTAAAGAAACTCCAATTGCAAACTCCTTGGAATCCGTGCACCAAAGCAAAAACTCCAAATCCACATTTTCGGTCAGCAACAGACAGGACATCATCCAAATCCATTTCGACAGCACAGGAATCTCCAATTGCATCCTCATGTATGCATATACTATATATATACATCTACACATCTATATATGTGATAGAATTAGATATAGGTGTATATATATATAAGGGGAGTAGGTGGCATGTGCTGGATGTTGCTTTTCGGAAATGACAGAACAAAGAGAGAGAAGGAAATGGTGAAGAGGTGACTTGGATTGTATGGTGTATATGTATATGCATATACATCAATTGTATGATGGAGAATAGTAAAGCTTGCTGGATTGGTTTGGAGACTTGGTTTCGGAAATACAACAAAGGAGGAAGGAGAGAATGTAGAAGACATGAAGGATAATAGGGTGTAGGGGTATTAGTAGGATCTAATTAGTGGGTAGTTGTTAAAACTAATTGTCCACTACTCCACTAACTAAACCACTAACACAATTCAAAACATTGTATTTCCCTCATCTCCAAAAAACTGCCCGGCCACCTTCTCTTATCATGCCCCAAAACACGTGCACGTGTTTTGCACTTGCACACATTTCACTTATACACATATATATTTAAATTCAAATATTTGTATACAATATATTGTAAATGTTTAAGTAAAAGTTAGTTTAATACAAAGTTATAGATTTTTATGCACAAATAAAATGAATACAATCATATTTTATGAAATTTATTTTGAACAAGAATCCGCTTAAACACATGCATCAAAAAAAGCATGTGCGTCGCCCGTAAAATCTCAAAAACACAAAATTGACTATATCGACCGAAAAATATTTATAAATAATCAGAATGTAACACAAGAAAAATATAATCAATATACACATTCAATATTGTTATTAACACGTATGTTGAAAACACGTGCATTACACGTACAAAATTATTTTAATCAAAAACAGACGAACAGTGAATTCCCATTTATAAAACGAATTTGAACGCGTCATAAAAATAAATAATTTAAATACATCGAAAACATCGCTCATTACGGTAGAATACCTGAAATCGACACGTGCATCGATAATACGTAAAAAGCACGTAAAAATACAAAGATTGCAATTTAGCATTTGAGTTGTCTCAAATGGGATTTTAAGAATACGGGGATGTATAAGTAGTCGGAATTCAAAATACATATTGAAATACGTTATGGATATCACCAGTAACGGCACAAAATATACGTGCGTAATACCCGATGGCAAAATTATCATTTTCAATTTTGCGGGGTGTTACATGTGGTGCGGTTCATGAGGGTGGTTGCGTTCTAGATGATGCACGAGAATGAGGAGGACCGATACTAGTATATACACTAGTTTTTTGTACAGTACATATGCAAATATATCATTCTATGATACTACGATGGTTATATCTTGCGTACACTCGATGTGAACCTATCATCTCTTATCGAAGAACCCAAATAAGAGATAAAAAGTTCAGCCAAGTATTGTACCGTAAAACCAATGGCTAAGGCCATGGTTTTACACAAAACCACCTAGTTTACCCTACCCCCTACTACCCTAAATTCCCCCCCCCCCTTCTCCTCTTTTTCCTCACTCTTTTTTCATTAAAAACCTTCTCATTTCTCCTCCCAAGTTCTGAAATTTTCAGAACACAAACCCAAGAAAGAAAGAGAAGGAGAAAAGGAAGAAGGATTGAAGAGGAGCTCTCTTGGAATGGATTCTTGGAAGAGAAAAGCTCAAGACCATGATCTACTCTCTAATCAGTTCAGGGTGGGGAGTTTCTCTAAACTTTTCTTGTTAATTCTTGTTGATTCTTGCATGCATGTGAAGTGGTAGGAGTTTAGAATGATTGTTTAAGAGATTAGAAGTTGAACATAAAACTAGAACTTAAAATGTTGATATGCATGTAATTTTCTAGAATTTCCCGAGAACAAACCAAATAGAATTTGATGATGAAATATTCACAGATTGTTCCCTGTCTAGATGATGCATGAATTATTTCGGACTTTTCTGAGGTTGTTTGGTAATTTAATAAAATCCGTTATTGGAACAGTGCCGTAAGGCTGGAGCAGGATTTGTTTACTGTGATACCTGGGATTGAAGGATTGTTCATAATTAATTGGCACATGATCTTAATCTGAAATTTTCACCATGTTTTCTCACATGTATCTATATTCTATGGAAAAGTCAAAAAATTAATTGGAGGAAGTTACATACATGTTCAAAATTAGTCTATCAACAGTAGCTAGAATTGTGACTGAAGAACAGGATGATCTTTATGCTTATTTGAAACATGAAGAACTCAGTGAATACTTGGAATTTGGACATGAAACCTTTTGCATGTTGTTCATTATGATATCTAGTTTCTTTACTGTAAAATTGGTGACTATTGGTTCAGCATATAATTTATGATGAATTTTATAGCACATACTGTGCTGGATTCAGTCAGATTAGACACCCTGTAGAGATGACACAATTGAGGCTCTGTAAGAACAAATTTTGAGGAAGTGTTGCCTTAGAGAATTGTATTAGACATCTATACCTTTCTAACAAGACCTGTTTGAGGTGATTCCTATGAGTGGATGATTTGATATGATTTTTACAAGACTGAACAGAAACCAGGCGTTGAGTTGAGTGCTCTGTTTGAGTAAAGCTTAGTGTGTGATTTGGTATACCTGAGAGTAATGTGTGTTTTATGGTGATCAAATGGCATAAATTGGACTGGTGATCAACTAGGGAGTGGTAGAGGACACCCACACCTTTCCATGGAACCTGGGTTTGTAAAATTCTAATGAGTAGGTAGGGATTTATGCTACTGGTAAGGTGCAGTCAGTGTACAGGAAATACATAGGCTGAGGCATGAGAGGCCATTTTGAGAACCTAGGTGATAGAATCTGAGCTTATGATCAACTAGGAAGTTGTAGCCTAGGTCTCTACCTTTCCAGATTGGACTTGTACAGCCAAATCGGAGTTGTGTCGAGGCAGTTATGATCTTTTTAGGTTTTGGGAAGAAACATCGTAGGTTGCTTAGTCTTGTGTTTTGACAAAGTGTTGAGAGGACTTTTCCCCTGTGTACCATTAGAGTTGATGACTTACTATTTGGGGACGATGGGTGCCTATTGCTAGTTTGTTTGACTCCCAATGTGGATTTTGTGACTCGAGTTAGTCACTAGGATAGGGTGATGCCCTACATCTGTCGACCCTAAGTTATGAACTTCCACCGAGGCGTAGCATGTCCAAGTCGTGCTGTTAAATTAAATTCATTGTCCGGTTAGGGCTAAATACATAAGTTCATTGCCCGGGTAGGGGAGAAGACACACATTCATTGCCCGATTAGGGGTGAATACAGGCCATGGTGCTGGACAATTCCAAGCCCAGGGAAGTTGCGTGTCGAACTGTGTTGCTAGGGTCAGAAGTCGATAAGCAGAAGTTTTGGAGGAAATCTTATTTTACCCAAAGTGATTAGAGTAAGGCTGGGATTAGAATGGTGTATTAGGGGTTTGTAACTTGTATTAGTACTAGCAGACCATAGTCGGTTTTGTACTTTCCTGTCGTAGGGATACGTTTTCGATTCTCATGATTGAGTTCATGGTCTCGTATCTCGATCTATTGATTCTCAAAGATACCGGGGTAAGGAACGGGAGGGGGACTCCTGTTGGATAGGGAGATTTGACCCTCGAGTCCATCATGTTCCTATGAACGTGGTTTACTTTATATATATATCATTAACGTCATTTTGGTACCGGGTAGGTTCACGGTCTTGCTAACGAATTTTGACAGGGCTTTCTGAGTGAGGTCCGTGTGCGGGTACAAGTGGAAAATAGGACCACCACTTAGGCATTGCAGTGGCGGAACTAGACCAACCAACTGCAACCTCCTTGGGCACAGATAATCTATTGGGAACAGGTTGAATACAAGATTAGGATGCATGGCGAGGGTTTGGATCCCTAAACTGTGGAGAAAGATAGCTAGATTTGGGGGCGTATGTATTATGGGATGCATTCGTTTCCAAAGTCTTGCTTGCATTAAAGTCAGGCATGTGATTTGTTGCATCTAGTTGTAGGATCATGGCATACCACTGTACTAGAACCCATATCCACTAAACCCTTGTTTGGCACATCACTTTTCTTTTGCATAAATTATGGTTGTGATTGTAATTTAGAGGATCGCTGTTATTATCAGCTTTGCGTCAGTCGAAGTACTGACGTTCCCCATCTTGTAGGTATCCGGAGCCAATTTACAGGTACTGCAGAGCTCGAGTTAGTCAAAGTATCCAAGGGACATATGCAAGTGTTATTATATTGTTGTAAATCTTGTAATTCTTATTTGGATATTGTAACACTTGTAAATGTAACATTTATATGGAATAAAAGTTTTAAATTTTCCTGTACTTTCTGTGATTGTGGCTATTTTGAAGTTCGACTCCTGGAGTAGTGTCCCAGATTTTCAGTATGGGGATTTGGGGCTCTACAGAAGTTGGTATCAGAGCAGACTTCAAGTATTAGTCCAACACAACAGGAAAATTAGACTTCAATGCGTTGCGAGAGTTAGGTTTAGTCAGATAGTTGATGATTATAATTCATAATGTTGCTTTTACAACTTATGGTTTATTATTTTTCTGTATCTGGACTGATTCCCATATTTTCTCTTACAGATGCCAAGCTTGGACAATGGACACTCGAGTGGGTGGGCCGATGGACATGGTTCTGCACCCCCACTCCCACCTCCACCCCCTACAGCCCACGGCCATATTGCAAGCTATCACCATGTTGTCCCAGGAGCTAGCTGCCTACAAATGGAGCCACGGGCAGCTAGAGGATCGCTTCGAGAACCTCGCACTGGCGTTGATAACCACCGAGAGGAGAGGGGCCAAGCTAGAAAGGGCCAAGAGGAAATGGAAGATGAGGGTGGTACTTTTAAAGCACCGGTACGAGGAGAGGCTAGGTCAGCTGCATAGAAGATATCTGGCACTGAGGACTCAGGTCTGCGATATACAGGATCTGTGAGACCGGATGACTATCGGGGATAGTTCTGAGGTTGGCGACTCGCCAGGGGCAGGAGAGCAGTGACCTCCCTTAGTGTTGTAGGCTTCTTTTTGATGAGTATAGATGACAACCTTTTCTGAATAACTAGGCTAACATGCTATTGTTTTGATGGGTGTAGTATGAACCTTTGGGATGATGATGTGATTGTAAGATGACAAATCACTTGTAAACCTTTTTGAAATGAATGGAACTAGTATGTTTTGACCAATGCTAGTGTGTTATGGGTTTTGCATTATGATTGCTAGTTGATAATGTCTGTATTAGCTTTCAGATGGCAAGAAGGACCAGAAGCAACCGGAGTGACCAGACTGAAGCCGAAGGCAGTGGAGCCAACGGTACTGGCCTTGATGTAAGGGAAGAATTCACTTGGGTATATCAGATGAGTGGAGCATTTGTGAAGGATAGCAGGAACCAAGTGCTGCCACAAAGAGCACCAAGAGTTAATGTTAATGCTGATCTGGTGAAGATGGTGGAATCATTTAGGAGGATGAAACCGCCAGTCTTCGAGGGACAGGCCGATCCCACAACTGCTGACGACTGGATACGTCAGATGGAGACGGTATTTGAGGTGTTGATGACTCCCGAAGATAGTAAGGTATGTCTAGCCACAATCTTGTTGGAGAAGGATGCCGGAGTTTGGTGGCAGTCCATGAAGCGTGGTCTTGGAGAAGGACAGATCACTTGGGAAGATTTCCTTGAGAAATTCTGACAGCACTATTTTTCCTTGGATGTGCAGGAAGAGAAAGCAATTGAATTCCATAACTTGAAGCAAGGAAATATGTCCGTCATAGAATATGAGACAAAGTTTTCTCAGCTATCAAGGTATGCACCGGAGATGGTCCAGGAAGAAGCGAAGAAGGCCCAGAGGTTTGAGCAAGGGCTTAGGCCTGGACTAAGGTCGAGAGTGGTTCCGTTAGGCATTCGCCGATTCGACAAGCTGGTGAGACGAGCTGCGGCGATAGAGGCAGACATGAATTAGAGTCAAGGAAGGATAGAGTTTTGGAACAAAGGGAAGAGATCCACCCCAGCATCAAAGTTCAAGAAGCAAGGTAAGGGTCAGAAGTTCCAGAAAATCAGTACCAAGACAGGAGAATTCAAGCCCGGAAGTTGCTTTCGCTGTAGAGAGCAGGGACACTTTATGGATCGATGGCCCAGGAAGAGTGCACTGAAATGTTTTCAGTGTGGGCTAGAAGGGCATATCAAGTCAAATTGTCCCCAAATTCTAAGGAACAGCCACAGGGCAGGATCGGGAGCAACCGACAAAGGGAAGAAGCCTATGCGTCAAGGAAGAGTGTTCGCATTGACCAAGAAGGATGTTGAAGAAGATGGAAGGGTAATTACTGGTATGTAAGGAAATGGTGTAATAAGTTCTACGTTGTATTTTGGTTTTTGGAAGTTGATGAAGGATGAACTGTTGTAACAGGACATGTATATATAAATGGGATTTTGGCTACAGTCTTGTTCGATAGTGGATCGACTCATTCTTTTGTGTCAAAATCTTTTTCAAGAAAATTAAGATGCACACAAGAGACAATTCCAGATTTAGCTTTGATGGTGGCTACGTCATCAGGGGCAACCCTTACTATAGATTTGTGCTATAGGGGATGTAAACTCCAGATTAACGAAGAAACCCTAAGTATCAATTTGTTTGAATTGGGTTTTAATGGAACAGATGTCATTATTGGGATGGATTGGATGTCGAGGTAAAAGGCAAGCATCGACTGCAAGGAGAAGGAGGTAGTCATCTCAGCTGAAGGAGTGGAACTGGTATTCCACAAGGAGAAGAGATCGAAGGCAATGATTATTGTAGCTGCTAGTGAAGTACGGGTACCTGAAGAGGTGAACAAGATACCAGTGGTGAGGAATTTTTCATTCATATTCTTGGAGGATTTACCTGGACTTCCCCCACATCGGGATGTCAAGTTTAGCATCACAGTTCAGCCAGGTAGTGCTCTAGTATCCAAAGCACCCTATAGAATGGCGCCAGTAGAGCAGAATGAGGTCAAGGAGCAGATTGAAGAATTCTTGTAGAAAGGATTTATCAGACCAAGTGCATCACCTTGGGCAGCACCAGTATTGCTTGTTAAGAAGAAGGGCGGATCATCCAGGATGTGTATTGATTATCGGGAATTGAATAAAGTCACTATTCGGAACAAATACCCAATTCCCAGGAACGACGATTTGTTCGATCAACTTCGGGGAGCAGCAATATTTTCTAAGATTGATCTGCGGTCCGGATATCATCAAGTGCGAGTCAAGGAAGAGGATGTTCCTAAGACAGCTTTTTGAACTCGACATGGACACTATGAGTTCTTGGTAATGCCGTTTGGAGTGACTAACGCTCCAGCAATCTTCATGGACTTGATGAACAGAATTTTGCGTCCGTTTATTGACTCATTTGTCGTAGTCTTCATCGACGACATTTTGGTATACTCAAGGATGATAGAGGATCATGTTGAACATCTGACACTAGTCTTGAGCAAGCTACAAGAGTATCAGTTGTATGCCAAATTATCCAAGTGTGAGTTCTGGAAGTTGGAAGTTGCATTCTTATGCCATATCCTTTCTAAGGAGGGAGTGGCAACAAATCCTCCGAAGATAGAAGCAGTCAGGGAATGGCCAGAGCCAAAGACGGTAAAAGAAGTAAGGAGTTTTCTGGGTATGACTGGATATTACCGAAAGTTTATCCAGAATTATGCAAGGATAGTTGTACCCCTTACAATTTTAACCAAGAAAAACTAAAGTTTCGACTGGACGGAGAAGTGTGAAGAGAGTTTTTAGGAACTAAAGAACCGTTTGATCTCTGCACCTATATTGGTTCTACCTCAGGAGGACAAGGACTACGTCATCTACAGTGATGCGTCTTATTTGGGGTTCGGATGTGTGCTAATGCAAGAGGGCAAGGTTATAGCTTATGGTTCGATACAGCTACGACCACATGAGAAGAATTACCCGACTCATGATTTGGAACTTGCGACCATAATCTTCGCTTTGAAATCATGGTGACATTATATCTACGGAGCAAAGGTGGAAATATACACTGACCATAAGAGCTTGAAGTATATCTACCAGCAGAAGGACCTTAATTTGAGGTAGAGGAGATGGTTGGAAGTACTCGAAGAAATCAGGCCTAAAATTATATATCATCTAGGGAAGGCCAATGTGGTAGCGGATGCGCTCAGCAAGAAGAGAAGTGTGGCTACATTGGTAGCGACTCGGAAGGAACTAAATGAGGAGATCAGACAGGCTGGCATTGAAGTAGTTACTCAGCACTTAAGTGTAGTTTTGGCACAGTTGGTGTTACGACCAAGCTTGAATGAGCAGGTGAAGAAGGCTCAGATCAAAGATCCAGAGATGGAATACATGAAGAAGCAAGTGCACAAAGAAAAATTGCCTGAATTCAGTATACAAGAAGGTTTACTACGGTTTGGTAGCAGACTGTGTGTACCAAGAGACGAGGAGTTGAGGGAAGTCATCATGAAGGAAGCTCACTCCACATTGCTTGCGATTCACCCCGGAAGCACCAAGATGTATCATGATATAAAGCAGCACTATTGGTGATCAGGGATGAAGCGAGACATAGCAGAGTTCGTGGCTAAATGTCAGACGTGCCAACAGGTTAAGGTCGAGAATCAGAAACCAGGAGGATTGCTACAGCCTCTACCCATTCCAGAATAAAAATGGGAGAATATCAGTATGGATTTTATCACTAGATTACCTAGGATCCCTAAATGAAATGACTCAATATGGGTGATTGTGGATCGATTGACAAAGTCAGCACATTTTCTTTCAGGAAAGATGACCTGGACAGTTGAGAAATTGGCCGAGATCTACATCGAAAGCATAGTAAAGCTACATGGAGTGCCAGTGTCGATAGTATCCGACCGAGATGCATGATTTACATCTCGATTTTGGCAAAGTCTACAGTCAGCATTAAGGATTAGAACAGACTTCAGCACAGCTTTTCACCCCCAGACTGATCGACAGAGAGAGAGAGTCAACAGGATTTTTGAAGACATGTTGCGGGCATGCATTTTTTACTTCAGAGGAAGTTGGGAGAAATACCTAGCCTTGGTTAAGTTTGCTTACAATAACATCTATCAAGCAAGCATTGGGATGGCCCTGTATGAAGCTTTGTATGGCAGAAGATGCAGAAGACCGGTTTGTTGGTTCGAGGTAGGAGAGCGGCAGATGTATGGGCCAAAAATCGTATAGCAAACATCAGAAAAGATCGAGCTGATTCAGAAAAGGCTACAAGGGGCACAAAGCAGGCAGAAGAGCTATGCGGACAACCGCCGAAGAGAGTTGGAATTTGAGGAAGGTGACTCTGTATTTCTCAAGGTATCGCCGACAAAAGGAGTTATCTGATTCGGAAAGGGCGGGAAGTTAGCTCTGAGATAGATTGGACCATACAAGATTCGGAAGAAGATTGGCAGGATGGCTTACAAGTTGGAGCTACCGGCCGAGTTATCTCAAGTGCATGACGTGCGCCACGTCTCTATGCTACGGAAGTATGTGCCGGATTCAAGCCATCAGTTGCCAGAGGTTCCGAAAGATTTGGAGATTAATCTTTCCTACAAGGAACAACCAATCAAGATACTTGATCATCAGGACAAGGTACAGAGAAACAAGGTCATCCTGATGGTCAAAGTTCTCTGGAAGAACTAGTTCGTGGAAGAAGCCACGTGGGAGCCAGAGAGCCGCATGAAGGCTTTGTATCCGGATTTGTTTTAGGTGTTTTCTATTTTTTTAGTTCTTTTCTCCCACTAGGGACGTTCTGGGGACAGAATGATTCTAAGGAGGGAGTAATGTAATACCCCGAATTGTACAATATATATATATATATATATATATATATATATATTGTCTGTATGTGTGCATCTGATTGCCGTGTTTTGTTTAATTTTACTGTTGCTGGTGTGCGGTTAGTTTTGCGGGGCGGTTCATGAGGGTGGTTGTGTTCTATATGATGCACGAGAATGAGGAGGACCGATACTAGTATATACACTAGTTTTTGGTACAGTACATATGCAAACATATCATTCTCTGATACTACGATGGGTATATCTTGTGTACACTCGATGAAAACCTCTCATCTCTCATCTAAGAACCCAAATAAGAGCTAAAAAGTTCAGCCAAGTATTGTATCCTAGAACCAATGGCTAAGACTATGGTTTTACACAAAACCACCTAGTCTACCCTACCCCCTACAACCCTAAATCCCCCCCCCCCCCTTCCCCCCTCTTTCCTCAATCTTTTTCCATTAAAAACCATCTCATTTCTTCTCCCAAGTTCTGAAATTTTAAGAACACAAACCCAAGAAAGAAAGAGAAAGAGAAAAAGAAGAAGGATAGAAGAGGAGCTCTCTTGGAGTGGATTCTTGGAAGAGAAAAGCTCAAGACCAACATCTACTCTCTAATCAATTCAGGGTGGGGAGTTTCTCTAAACTTTTCTGGTTAATTCTTGTTGGTTCTTGCATGCATGTGAAGTAGTAAGAGTTTAGAATGATTGTTTAAGAGATTGGAAGTTGAATCTGAAACTAGAACCTGAAATCTTGATCTGCATGTCATTTTCGAGAATTTTTCGAGAACAAACAAAATGGAATTTGATGATGAAATTTTCATAGATTGTTGCCATACATGTTTAGATGATGCATGAATTATTTTGAACTTTTCAGAGGTTGTTTGGTATTTTAATAAAATCCGTTTTTGGAACAGTGCTGTAAGGAAGGAGAAAGATTTGTTTACTGTGATACCTGAGATTGAAGGATTTCTCATAATTAATTGGAACATGATCTTAATCTGAAAGTTTTACCATGTTTTCTTACATGTATCCAGACTCTATGGAAAAATCAAGAAATTAATTGGAGTAAGTTACATGCATGTTCAAAATTAGTCTATCAACAGTAGCTAGAATTGTGACTGAAGAACAGGATGATCTTTATGCTTATTTGAAACATGAAGAACTCAGTGTATACTTGAAATTTGGACATAAAACCTTTTGCATGTTGTTCATTATGATATCTAGTTGTTTTACTGTGAATTTGGTGACTATTGGATGAGCATATGATTTATGATAAATTTTATAGCACGTACTGTGCTGGATTCAGTCAGATTAGATACCCTGTAGAGATGACACAATTGAGGCTCTGTAAGAGAAAATTTTGAGGAAGTGTTTCGTTAGAGAATTGTAGTAGACATCTAGAACTTTCTAACAAGACCTTTTTGAGGTGATTCCTGTGAGTGGATGATTTGATATGATTTTTACAAGACTGGACAGAAACCAGGTGTTGAGTTGAGTGCTTTGTTTGAGTAAAGCCTAGTGTGTAATTTGGTACACATGAGAGTAATGTGTATTTTAGGATGATCAAATGGCATAAATTGGACTGGTGATCAACTAGGGAGTTGTAGAGGACATTCACACCTTTCCAGAGAACCTGAGTTTGTAGCATTCTGATGAGTAGGTAGGCATTTATGCTACCGGTAAGCTGCAATCAGTGTACAGGAAATACACATGCTGAGGCTTGAGAGGCCATTTTGAGGACCTAGATGATAGAATTTGAGGTTATGATCAACTAGGAAGTTGTATCCTCGGTCTTTACCTTTCCAGATTGGGCTTGTATACCCAAATCAGAGTTGTATCGAGGGAGTTATGATCTTTTTAAGTTTCGGGCAGAAACACCGTAGGTTGCTTAGTCTTGGATTTTAACTAAGTATTGAGAGGACCTTTCCCCTGTGTACCATTAGAGTTGATGACTCGTTGTTTAGGGACGATGGGTGCCTATTGCTAGTTTTTTTGACTCCCATGGTGGATTTTTTGACTCGAGTTAGTCACT
The DNA here is from genome assembly GCA_017893485.1 of Hemerocallis citrina. Classification (NCBI taxonomy): domain Eukaryota; kingdom Viridiplantae; phylum Streptophyta; class Magnoliopsida; order Asparagales; family Asphodelaceae; genus Hemerocallis; species Hemerocallis citrina. The sequence goes on from CM030358.1 coordinate 329,693,671, forward strand.
AGGGTAGGGTGATACCCTACATCTGTCGACCATAAGTTATGAACTTCCATCGAGGCGTAGGATGTCCAAGTCGTGCCGTCAAATTAAATTCATTGCCCGGTTAGGTCTAAATACATAAGTTCACTGCCCGGGTAGGGGTGAACACACACATTCAATGTCCAGTTAGGGGTGAATGCTGGCAATGGTGCTGGACAATTCCAAGCTCGGGGAAGTGGCATGCCGAACTGTGTCGCCAGGGACAGAGTTCGATAAGAAGAAGTTTTGGAGGCAATCTTATTTTACCCAAAGTGATTAGAGTAAGGATGGAATTAGAATGGTGTATTAGGGGTTTGTAACTTTCATTAGTACAAGCAGATCATAGTCGGGTATAATTCTTTCCTATCGTAGGGATTCATTTTCGGTTCTCATTATTGAGTTCACGGTCTCGTATCTCGATCTGTAGATTCCCAAAGATGCCGGGGTAAGGAACGGGAGGGGAACTCCTATCGGATAGGGGGATTTGACCCTCGTGTCTGTCATGTTCCTATGCACGTGGTTTACTTTATATATATATTATTGACTTCATTTTGGTACCGGGTAGGTACACGGTCTTGCTACCGAATTTTGACATGGCTTTCTGAGTGAGGTCCGTGCGCGGGTACTGAGTGGAAAACGCGACCATCACTTAGGCACTGCTGTGGTGGAACTAGACCGACCAACTGCAACCTCTTTGGGCACGGATAATCTATTGGGAACAGGTTGATTAGAAGAGTAGGATGCATGGCGAGGGTTTGAATCCCTAAGCTGTGCAGAAAGACGTCTAGATTTGGGGGCGTATACAGTATGGGATGCATTCGTTTCTAAAGTCTTGGTTACATTAGAGTCAGGAATGTGATTTGTTGTATCTAGTCGTAGGATCTGGCATACCACTGCACTAGAACCCGAATCCACTAAACCCTTGTTTGGCACATCACTTTTCTTTTGCATAAATTATGGTTGTGATTGTAATTTAGAGGATCGTTGTTATTATTAGCTTTGCGTCAGTTGAAGTACTGACGTTCCCTACCTTGTAGGTATCCGGAGCCGATTTACAGGTACTGCAGAGATTGAGTTGGTCCAAGCATCCAAGGGACATATGCAAGTGTTATTATATTGTTGTAAATCTTGTAATTCTTATTTGGATATTGTAACACTTGTAAATGCAACATTTATATGGAATAAAAGTTTTAAATTTTTCTGTACTTTCTGTGATTGTAGCTACTTTGAAGTTCGACTCCTGGAGTAGGGTCTCAAATTTCCAGTATGGGGATTTGGGCCGCTATACCAGTCACTAGGGCAGAATTGAAGAAATTCAAACATGACATCCTCCGAGCTATCCGAGGCACTCATGACCTAGGTCGACGCTCATGGAGCCGCCACATTACTCCTTTCACAGAAGATGAATCCAGCGACTCAACTAGATCCAAGAGGAAGGACAACCAAGTCCTTTGCCGCATTCGAGAAGTATAAATCGTCTGGAATAAATAAAGAATGAAGGGAACCACTCTAGCAGGGCCTACCGTCCCAGTCGACCTCCTTTCAGCAAATCCATCCTCGACTCACCCATTCCAAAGAACTTCAAAGCTCCTCAGTTTTAATCTTAAGATGATGAATCTGACTCAGCTGACCATATTGAGAGTTTTAAAACTCTCATGATGGTCTATAATGCCACTAATGCGCTCATGCGCCGAATGTTCCCTGCAACTTTGAAGGATCGGCAAGGGAATGGTAATCCCGCCTCACTCCAGAGTCGATATTCTCCTTCGACTAGCTCGGGGAGCTTTTCATAGCGCACTTCGTTACTAGCTGCAAGTTTTCCCTTTTGGAATTTTAAAAAAGGAAGGAGAAATGCTGAAAGACTTTGTCAAGCACTTCACCGCCAAAGAAAAAATCAATCTCTTCCCTAGACCCATCAGTGGCAACTCTCGCCTTCCACCACAACATCACTAACAAAGACCTAAAAGTCTCCCTAGCGAAGAAGCCTCCTAAAGATTACACTGAGCTCATAGAAAGGAGCGACAAGTATGTCAGGGCCGAGGAAGCGAGGAAGCTCTTTATCCTCAAGGTAAGAAAGAGTCACCTTCCGGGAACAAAAGGAAGAATACAAGCGAGGAAAGGGCCAGGAAGTTTCAGAAAGACGGGGCAGCTTAACGCTGTCATCCTCAAACACCATGCTTTGAAAAATTGTAGCGCCCCGAATTTCTAAATACGAAACTTTAGAAAATACGTGGCACTTTCCTAGCGATCCACTTCAATGTAACAATATACATAGACCAAAAACTCAAGTCATTTTATTCCAAATCTTTATTACAACAACTTCTTTCAAATAGCAGCGGAAATACAAACACCTTACATTACAATAATTCTTTTACAACACTATTCTTTACAAAATTACACATGGCTCTATCATCTCACTCATACTCTCTAAAGCTAACCCAAGCATCCAAGCCTCCAATTCTAAGCAATAACCTGCAACATGTGAGGCTAGAGTTGAACCCTAACCCCCAAAACTACGGGGTCAGCCATAACTGGTGTGAGTGATATAAACAACAAACATAAATAACAAATAAACATAAATTCTCAATCAACATGTACTGAACAAAAATACATAAACTGAACATGTAATCTGAAACAAGAACGATAGGCCAGTACATGAGTGAACCAAGTCGAGAAACAATACCAACGATCAAGTATCCATCAATCAATCTCTCTCAAAATATGTACAGTTCAACTGTACGGTACAGTCGACTGTTCAAAGGACCAGTCGACTGATCAGAACAACAATAATCCTCACCTCTCTGATCATGCCCAACTATCAATAAATCTCAATACCACGATGTATGTCCAACAATCGATCTCCAATAATACCATAGATCGGATACCCATATATCCATCTACAAAACTAAAGATGGTATAGATAGAATACGAACCCGGCATGCATCACCAATAGTGACTATTACACCGACGAACATGTTCATCTACAAACAAACTAAGAGGGTATAGATAGAATACGAACCCGGCATGCATCACCAATAGTGACTATTACACCGACGAACATATTCATCTACAAACAAACTAAAGAGGGTATAGATAGAATACGAACCCGGCATGCATCACCAATAGTGACTATTACACCGACGAACATATTCATCTACAAACAAACTAAAGAGGGTATAGATAGAATACGAACCCGGCATGCATCACCAATGGTGACTATTACACCGACGAACATATTCATCTACAAACAACTAAAGAGGGTATAGATAGAATACGAACCCGGCATGCATCACCAATGGTGACTATTACACCGACGAACATATTCATCTACAAACAAACTAAAGAGGGTATAGATAGAATACGAACCCGGCATGCATCACCAATGGTGACTATTACACCGACGAACATATTCATCTACAAACAAACTAAAGAGGGTATAGATAGAATACGAACCCGGCATGCATCACCAATGGTGACTATTACACCGACGAACATATTCATCTACAAACAAACTAAAGAGGGTATAGATAGAATACGAACCCGGCATGCATCACCAATGGTGACTATTACACCGACGAACATATTCATCTACAAATAAACTAACGATAACAAGAACCTTCAAGATCATGAAAACTCATCAGAACCAGTCGACTTATGCCGTAATAAGTCGACTGCCTCGAGAACTAATAGTCAAGATTATAACAAGTGCAGTAAGTCGACTTAACCAACCATCAGTCGACTTACCCGAGATAATTATCAATATTTCTCAAGAAACAATCCAAGTGCTAACAGTATACGATGACTTATAAAAATCGTAAGTAGACTTATCAATAATATAAGGTGACTTATAGAAATCATAAGTAGACTTATCAACAGTATAAGATGACTTATAAAAATCATAAGTAGACTTATCAAAAGTATAAGATGACTTATAAAGATCATAAGAAGACTTATCAAAAGTATAAGATGACTTATAAAGATCATAAGAAGACTTATCAAAACATAAGATGACTTATAAAGATCATAAGAAGACTTATCAAAAGTATAAGATGACTTATAAAGATCATAAGAAGACTTATCAAAACATAAGATGACTTAAAAGGGGACATAAGTCGACTTATAAGAACATAAGTCGACTTACCCGAGAGAATTTCGAGAAAAACTAAAGATACAATATTAGGGTCGTACCAGTCGACTGATACCTAGTCCCAGTCGACTGTCGGCCTACAGATCTCACAATTTAGGTCTGAAATCAATAATCAATACTGGAGTCAATCTCAAATACCAAATCTCTTCCTCTACACATATCTAATCCAACTCGTAAATAACAATGTCTAGAGATTCCTCCATCCAATTTCTTATCTTCAATAATCATAATCGAATCTTAACATGTTTCAAGCAATCAAGAATTGTCAATCGAGATCTACTAATCTATCATGGATTTCACATGTATATTACGAATAACAACCATGGCATCGATTTCATACAAGATACGAAATCATCAAACAAAACAACATGCAATCATACACATAAACAAACAAGTCTATATCACTCACCTTTTAGAATCAAGAAGAATCCACAAGCCTTCCTCTTGCTAGATCCAAGAACTCCTTCTTCAATCACCAAGAGAACAAGAAATATAATAAGATCTGAGTTGTGCAGCGAATGACGGCTGCAAACTCTCTTATATAGGCCGGGATCAAGTATTAGGGTTTAGGAATTACATTTGCAAAACAATCCATCCAAATACAATTATATATATATATATCTTCTTTTGGAAATTCATCTCATAATTCATTAAAATTAGGATTTATATGAAAATATACTTCTATACCTTAACAAATACTGATCGGAAAGTCCAGTAAATACATTTTGCACTTCAACCCTTAAAATTGTCAATTTTGCAAATAAGCCCTTCTTTTATTAAAATTTGCAAATAGTACTAATTAAATTCAGAAAAATCCGGAAAAATACTACATAATTCCAAAATAATAAATAATGATTTTTCATAAAGAATTCTTAAATTTTCAAGCATCTCAAAACTCATTTGCACGTGTTTTGCACGTGTACAAAAGATAGATCTTTTTAGAAAATATCAATTAAATCCTCAGAAATTCATTTAAATTCATTTTCAAATAATAAAATAATATTTGAAAATACGGGGTTCTACATCACTCCCTCCTTAGAAGAGTTCTGTCCTCAGAACTACGGCTAATGAGGTCCGAACAACCCACTAATAACGATTGAAAACTCATAGATAGAAATATAACTTTAGGAAATACAATCACGTAAAAGAATGCATTCCAACAAAACAAACACATCATACATAAGAAACAACTTCATGCAAGATTTCAGAAAAGACAATCTTCCGCTGCGCGACTCTGATAACTTGCCATCGGAAGCCACGCTGCAACAACTACTGAACTCCTGCTTCCAACTCTGACCTTCCACGACTGCTTCATCCTTCCAAGAATCAGTGGCCACTCCCTCCTTAGAAAGGACATGACTAAGGATAGCCACCACAAACACATTTCTCATTCACATCCATACCCTATGGCAAAACCATAACCATACCCCAAACCAAACATCATGTTTTAACTCTATGTGATACTCACACTCTAATGTCCACACCTAGGTACTCACTCTCTAGTGTCCACACCTAGGTTGGTTTTCATACTATGTCTATTATTACTATTGAAGCATGCTCTGATACCAAACTGTAGCGCCCCGAATTTCTAAATACGAAACTTTAGAAAATATGTGGCACTTTCCCAGCGATCCACTTCAATGTAACAATATACATAGACCAAAAACTCAAGTCATTTTATTCCAAATCTTTATTACAACAACTTCTTTCAAATAGCAGCGGAAATACAAACACCTTACATTACAATAATTCTTTTACAACACTATTCTTTACAAAATTACACATGGCTCTATCATCTCACTCATACTCTCTAAAGCTAACCCAAGCATCCAAGCCTCCAATTCTAAGCAATAACCTGCAACATGTGAGGCTAGAGTTGAACCCTAACCCCCAAAACTACGGGGTCAGCCATAACTGGTGTGAGTGATATAAACAACAAACATAAATAACAAATAAACATAAATTCTCAATCAACATGTACTGAACAAAAATACATAAACTGAACATGTAATCTGAAACAAGAACGATAGGCCAGTACATGAGTGAACCAAGTCGAGAAACAATACCAACGATCAAGTATCCATCAATCAATCTCTCTCAAAATATGTACAGTTCAACTGTACGGTACAGTCGACTGTTCAAAGGACCAGTCGACTGATCAGAACAACAATAATCCTCACCTCTCTGATCATGCCCAACTATCAATAAATCTCAATACCACGATGTATGTCCAACAATCGATCTCCAATAATACCATAGATCGGATACCCATATATCCATCTACAAAACTAAAGATGGTATAGATAGAATACGAACCCGGCATGCATCACCAATAGTGACTATTACACCGACGAACATGTTCATCTACAAACAAACTAAGAGGGTATAGATAGAATACGAACCCGGCATGCATCACCAATAGTGACTATTACACCGACGAACATATTCATCTACAAACAAACTAAAGAGGGTATAGATAGAATACGAACCCGGCATGCATCACCAATAGTGACTATTACACCGACGAACATATTCATCTACAAACAAACTAAAGAGGGTATAGATAGAATACGAACCCGGCATGCATCACCAATGGTGACTATTACACCGACGAACATATTCATCTACAAACAACTAAAGAGGGTATAGATAGAATACGAACCCGGCATGCATCACCAATGGTGACTATTACACCGACGAACATATTCATCTACAAACAAACTAAAGAGGGTATAGATAGAATACGAACCCGGCATGCATCACCAATGGTGACTATTACACCGACGAACATATTCATCTACAAACAAACTAAAGAGGGTATAGATAGAATACGAACCCGGCATGCATCACCAATGGTGACTATTACACCGACGAACATATTCATCTACAAACAAACTAAAGAGGGTATAGATAGAATACGAACCCGGCATGCATCACCAATGGTGACTATTACACCGACGAACATATTCATCTACAAATAAACTAACGATAACAAGAACCTTCAAGATCATGAAAACTCATCAGAACCAGTCGACTTATGCCGTAATAAGTCGACTGCCTCGAGAACTAATAGTCAAGATTATAACAAGTGCAGTAAGTCGACTTAACCAACCATCAGTCGACTTACCCGAGATAATTATCAATATTTCTCAAGAAACAATCCAAGTGCTAACAGTATACGATGACTTATAAAAATCGTAAGTAGACTTATCAATAATATAAGGTGACTTATAGAAATCATAAGTAGACTTATCAACAGTATAAGATGACTTATAAAAATCATAAGTAGACTTATCAAAAGTATAAGATGACTTATAAAGATCATAAGAAGACTTATCAAAAGTATAAGATGACTTATAAAGATCATAAGAAGACTTATCAAAACATAAGATGACTTATAAAGATCATAAGAAGACTTATCAAAAGTATAAGATGACTTATAAAGATCATAAGAAGACTTATCAAAACATAAGATGACTTAAAAGGGGACATAAGTCGACTTATAAGAACATAAGTCGACTTACCCGAGAGAATTTCGAGAAAAACTAAAGATACAATATTAGGGTCGTACCAGTCGACTGATACCTAGTCCCAGTCGACTGTCGGCCTACAGATCTCACAATTTAGGTCTGAAATCAATAATCAATACTGGAGTCAATCTCAAATACCAAATCTCTTCCTCTACACATATCTAATCCAACTCGTAAATAACAATGTCTAGAGATTCCTCCATCCAATTTCTTATCTTCAATAATCATAATCGAATCTTAACATGTTTCAAGCAATCAAGAATTGTCAATCGAGATCTACTAATCTATCATGGATTTCACATGTATATTACGAATAACAACCATGGCATCGATTTCATACAAGATACGAAATCATCAAACAAAACAACATGCAATCATACACATAAACAAACAAGTCTATATCACTCACCTTTTAGAATCAAGAAGAATCCACAAGCCTTCCTCTTGCTAGATCCAAGAACTCCTTCTTCAATCACCAAGAGAACAAGAAATATAATAAGATCTGAGTTGTGCAGCGAATGACGGCTGCAAACTCTCTTATATAGGCCGGGATCAAGTATTAGGGTTTAGGAATTACATTTGCAAAACAATCCATCCAAATACAATTATATATATATATATCTTCTTTTGGAAATTCATCTCATAATTCATTAAAATTAGGATTTATATGAAAATATACTTCTATACCTTAACAAATACTGATCGGAAAGTCCAGTAAATACATTTTGCACTTCAACCCTTAAAATTGTCAATTTTGCAAATAAGCCCTTCTTTTATTAAAATTTGCAAATAGTACTAATTAAATTCAGAAAAATCCGGAAAAATACTACATAATTCCAAAATAATAAATAATGATTTTTCATAAAGAATTCTTAAATTTTCAAGCATCTCAAAACTCATTTGCACGTGTTTTGCACGTGTACAAAAGATAGATCTTTTTAGAAAATATCAATTAAATCCTCAGAAATTCATTTAAATTCATTTTCAAATAATAAAATAATATTTGAAAATACGGGGTTCTACAAAAATTCACCCCCTTGAATGCAAGTGTGTCTGTCATCTTCATGGTAGTTGAAAAATACGGAATAGTCTGTCCTCCCAAGATGACCACGGCCAGCAAAAGAAGAGATATGAACAAGTAGTGTGGGTTACACAGAAACCATGGACACACCACCGACAACTACCGAGCCCCCAAAGAAGAACATAAAGGTCTAATTCTTTGAGGCTACCTCTTCCAATTCATTCATAAAGATAATAATGTCGAAACCCCTTCGGCCCGGGGGGCTAATAAGCATCAAGAGAAGCCAACCGAACCCCAAGACTCAGAACATATGACCATTCTCCATTCCATTCACGGAGGTCTGAAGGGGGGAGACTCCAACTCCTTACGTAAAACCTTCGTCAGGAAAGTCAAATCAGTTAATAATATTTTGCCTGCCAAAAGCACTGGGGTCCCGATATCTTTCTTCGACAAGACTTCAAAGGTCTCCGAACACTTTATTGCAACGCATTGGTCATAAACCTTTGCAAGGTGAGTCATGAGGTATGCCGCATCCTGGTGGATAATGGAAGCTCAGTCAAAATCCTTTTAGTGTACATTTTGAACGACCTCAAGCTTTCCCGGGACCGGCTCAAGCCAGTCGGCTATACACTTCATGGATTCTGCGGTAGCCTCTTTCAAATAGAAGGAAGCGTCACACTTGACGTGACAGCAGGAAGAGCTCTCGCCATTCGAACGAAAGCACTGTACTTTATGGTAGTCAACGTCAAAACCGCATACAACGCAATATTTGGCCGTCCAGGCCTGGCGACCTTTCATGCAGTCACTTCCGCCTACCACATGAAGATGAAGTTCCCAACAATAGTAGGTGTATGCCAAGTTGTAGGAAGCCAATAGGCAACACAAGCATGCTACACCACCATAATAGGGGGCTCAGTTCTCCACCTCAACGGCATAGAGCTATCGCCAGAAAGCAGTCATAGTAACTACAAGCCTATAAACAAGCTTGAAGCCACTGTCATAGATAATCCTGCCAAGAACTTCTAAATTAGCCAAATCATCTCACACCAGGTCTAAATTCATTCTCATCATAATACGGCAATAAACCTGAATCCCCCGCCCGAAGACACTCTGCTCATTCAACGGAAAGAAACATTCATGCCTAAACGCATTGGCGAACCTGTAGATCTCCCATTTTCTCTACAAAACAAGGGGAGCCTCGCTCTAAAGTAGGCAAGTCCAAGCAAGGCCTACCAAGTCGTTCGTATAGCAACTCATCAGCCTGAAGACCCGAGGGGCAAGGAGATAACAGCAGGGACTTGGAATGTAGAATACCTAATGAACTTCAACACAGGGCGATTAACGTCTACCTCCTTTTTATAGTTTCAATATTTTTTAATAAGGGCCAGCCACTAGAGGAACCACTTAGTTTTATTTTCCAAGAAAATCTAGTATTAATTTTTGCAAAATTATTGTACAACTCTGTGGATGCATATAATGAGTTAAATGCCAAAATTACTCCTAAAAACGATACCAAAAAATCATTTGAAGCTCCTTATAAGACAAGTTTGGGTTCATACCTGTGGCTTGGAGTTGCTCTAGCAACCTCAATCAAGCACGTTCAGAGCTCAACTCACCATTCGACCTGCTCCTGAAACTCGTTAACACCTTGACGACTTGTTTGGAGTCTATATCCATGGCTCATAGTTGCTTTAGCAACCTGCAATCAAGCACGTTCAGAGCTCATCTTGTCATTCGATATTTCTCTGCAACCTCTTAAATCCCTAAATTAACAAGTTCTGAATCCATACCTATGGCTTGGAGTTATTTTAGCAACCTGCAATCAACCCCGTTCAGAGCTCAACTCACCATTCGACCTGATTCTGAAACTAGTTAATATCCCTTAAAGACATATTAGAGGTCCATAATCGTGGATCGCAGTTACCCCAGCAAACCTGCAATGAAGCAAGTTTTGGAGTTCAACTCTCCACTCGAAGTGACTGTCATAATTTGTTGGAAGACCCATACAGCAAGTTCGAAGTCCAAATCCCTTTTAGAGTT